>SJYT01023969.1:117801-193360 GCA_006410635.1 Cephalophus harveyi | reverse complement strand
GGAGTTGACTCATTGGAAAAGACTCTGATGCTGGGAGGGATTGGGGGCAGGAGGAGAAGGGGACGACCGAGGATGAGATGGCTGGATGGCATCACTGACTCGATGGATGTGAGTCTGAGTGAACTCCGAGAGATGGTGATGAACAGGGAGGCCTGGCGTGCTGCGATTCATGGGGTCGCAAAGAGTCGGACACGACTGAGTGACTGAACTGAACTGAACTGAGCATGGCCCCACCATCAGAACAAGACCCAGTTTCTCCCTCAGTCAGTCTCTCCCATTAGAAAGCTTCCATAAGCCTCTTACTCTTCTCCATCAGAGGGCAGAAAGAATGAAAACCACAATCACAAAAAACTAAACAATCTGATCACATGGACCACAGCCTTGTCTAACTCAGTGAAAGTATGAGCAATGCCATGTAGGGCCACCCAAGACGGATGGTCATGGTGGAGAGTTCTGACAAAATGTAGTCCACTGGAGAAGGGAATGTCAAACCACTTCAGGTGTCTTGCCTTGAGAACCCCCTGCTACTGCTGCTAAGTCACTTCAGTCGTGTCCGACTCTGTGCGACTCCATAGACGGCAGCCCACCAGGCTCCTCTGTCCCTGGGATTCTCCAGGCAAGAACACTGGAGTGGGTTGTCATTTGCTCCTCCAATGCATGAAAATGAAAAGTGAAAGTGAAGTCGCTCAGTCGCGTCCGACTCTTCGCGACCCCATGGACTGCAGCCTACCAGGCTCCCCCGTCCATGGGATTTTCCAGGCAAGAGTACTGGAGTGGGGTGCCATTGCCTTCTCCAGAGAACCCCCTGAACAGTATGAAAAGGCAAAGTGATAGGACACTGAAAGATGAACTCCCCAGGTCAGTAGGTGCCAATATGCTACTGGAGATAAGTGGAGAAATAACTTGAGAAAAAATGAAGTGACGAAGCCAAAGCAAAAACAACACCCAGTTGTGGATGTGAGTGGTAATGGAGGTAAAGTCTGATGCTATAAACAGCAATATTACATAGGAACCTGGAATGTTAGATCCATGAATCAAGGCAAATTGGAAGTGATCAAACAAGAGATGGGAAGAGTGAACATAGATATTTTTGGAATCAGCGAATTAAAATGGACTGGAATGAATGAATTTAACATAGATGACCGTTATATTTACTACTGTTGGTAAAAATGCCTTAGAAGAAATGGTGCAGCCATCAGAGTCAACAGAAAAGTCCAAAATACAGGACTTGGATGCAATCTCAAAAATGACAGAATGATCTCTGTTCCTTTCCAAGGCAAACCATTCAAGATCACAGTAATCCAAGTCGATGCCCCGACCAGTAATGCTGAAGAAGTTGAAGTTGAACGATTCTATGAAGACCTACAAGAACTTCTAGAACTAACACCCAAAAAAGATGTCCATTTCATTACAGGGGACTGGAATGCAAAAGTAGGAAGTCAAGAAATACCTGGAGTAGCAGACAAATTTGGCCTTGGAATACGGAATGAAGCAGAGCAAAAGCTAATAGAGTTTAGCAAAGAGAATCCACTGGTCATAGCAAACACCCTCTTCCAACAACACAAGAGAAGATGCTACACATGGACATCACCAGATGGTCAACACCAAAATCAGATTGGTTATATTCTTTGCAGCCAAAGATGGAGAAGCTCTCTACAGTCAGCAAAAACATGACTGGGAGCTGACTGTGGCTCAGATTATGAACTCCTTACTGCCAAACTCAGACATAAATTGAAGAACATAGGGAAAATCACTAGACCATTCACATATGACCTAAATCAAATCCCTTACGATTATACAGTGGAAGTGAGAAACAGATTTAAGGGACTCGATCTGATAGACAGAGTGCCTGATGAACTACGGATGAAGGTTCATGACATTGTACAGGAGGCAGTGATCAAGACCATCCCCAAGAAAAAGAAATGTAAAAAGGCAAAATGGTTGTCTGAAGAGGCCTTACAAATAGCTGAGAAAAGAAGAGAAGCGAAAAGCAAAGGAGAAAAAGAAAGATATATCCATTTGAATGCAGAGTTCCAAAGAATAGCAAGGAGAGATAAGAAAGCCTTCCTCAGTGATCAATGCAAAGAAATAGAGGAAAAAAACAGAGTGGGAAAGACGAGAGATCTCTTAAAAAAAAAAATTGGAGATAGCAAGGGAATATTTCATGCAAAGATGGGCACAGTAAAAGACAGAAATAGTATGGACCTAACAGAAACAGAAGCTATTAAGAATAGGTGGCAAGAATACACAGAAGAACTATACAAAAAAGATCTTCACAACCCAGATCATCACAATGGTATGATCACTTACCTGAGCCAGACATCATGGAAATGAGGTCAAGTGGGCCTTAGGAAGCATCATTATGAACAAAGCTAGTGGAGGTGATTGACCTGACTCTTGAGAAATCTGTATGCAGGTCAGGAAGCAACAGTTAGAGCTGGACATGGAACAACAGACTGGTTCCAAATAGGAAAAGGAGTAAGTCAAGGCTGTATATTGTCACCCTGCTTATATAACTTATATGCAGAGTACATCATGAGAAACACTATAGGAAGCACAAGTTGGAATCAAGATTGCCGGGAGAAATATCAATAACCTCTGATATGCAGATGACACCACCCTTATGGAGATAGTGAAGAGGAACTAAAAAGCCTCTTGAAGAAAGTGAAAGAGGAAAGCGGGAAAGTTGATTTAAAGTTCAACATTCAGAAAATGAATGTGGTATTGGAGAAGATTCTTGAGGGTCCCTTGGACTGCAAGAATATCCAGCCATTCCATCTTAAAGGAAATCAGTCCTGAATATTGACTGGAAGGACTGATTCTGAAGCTGAAACTCCAATACTTTGACTACCTGATGAGAAGAGCTGACTCATTTGAAAAGACCATGATGCTGGGGATGATTGAAGGTTGGAAGAGAAAGGGAAGACAGAGGATGAGATGGTTGGATGGCATCACCAGCTTAATGGACATGAGTTAATGGACTTAATGGACTATAGCTTCCACCTGTACATTAACCACAGAGATTCCATAATGATACTCAAGAATCATGAGAACAAATGTAACATACATGCTTGTTTCACAGATGCCCCTTGATGCCAGGACAGGTATGATATAGCCATGAGCAGAAAGTGAATAATACTTTTTCACATTCGAGTTGTTAATACTGGGTATGAATTATAAAAGCCATTATTATAATTACTACCGTGACCTCCACTGAACTGAGTAAGGGCCTAGTTATTGTACTGAAATTGAAAGTGTTAGTTTCTCAGCTGTGTCTTACTCTTTGCGACCTCATGGACTGCAGTCCACCAGGATCCTCTGTCCTTGGGATTCTCCAGGCCAGAATACTGGAGTTGGTTGCCATTCCCCTCTCCAGGGGTCTTCCTGACCCAGGGATTGAACCCAGGTCTCCTGCATTGCAGGCAGATTCTTTATCATCTAAGCAACCAGAGAAGCCCTACTTACTCTGATTAAACACTTTATAAACATTATTTTCTTTAATTCTACAGTGGTTCTATGAGTTAAGAATTACTGCTTCTGTTTTATTCATGAGGAAATGGAAGCACAGATAGAGTAAGTAACTTTTCTAAAGTCACACAGACAGGATGTGATAGAGCCAGGTTTTTTAATTCAGATCTGTTGATCTTTGAACATACACTCTTTGGACGACATGAAGTGTTACATGAGCGAGGTGACCTGAACTAGACAAATTTAGGGAAAAATCATTTTTTTGTGAGCTGAGTTTCAGATCATTTTGCTCACTCCTGTGATTCAGAGTTCCCGAGTCGGTAGGATCCCGTGATTCTGAAAGCCAAGTTCTTTGGCCTCATGGTGTATCATGGCCCTTGACTCTAAGGCACAGAATGAAAGGCTAGAGGAAATGCACACAGTTTATGTTGTATCTTAAAGATTTCTTCACAAAATAATAAAAGTCCAACTGTGATAAATAGTGAAATAGTCCTGAATCTAAAGCAGAGCTGCTGTTTAGGAAGGCTGTTGACTTGAGCAATGCAGAGTGCAATGTGTCAGGGAAGAAACCATCATGCATTTTAGATGAGATTTATTGTTAGCTAACCTGCTTGCTAGGATTTAAGATAGAATGGAAAATGTGCTATAAATCTATGCAAGTCATGTTAAGAGGGCTAAGGTAATTCTAAATGATCCAGAGTTGGGATGAAAAGTGGAAACACAGGAATATCCTAGAAGATGCAGTCACTTGATCTGACCCTTGAAGAATGTGTAAGACTTCTACAAGCAGACAAGGGGAGTTGTTAAATGCTGGGGCTCGCTCCTGAGAGCTGAATGTGCATAGTTCAGTTCAGTTCAGTCACTCTGTCGTGTCTGACTCTTTGCGACCCCATGATCCACAGCACACCAGGCCTCCCTGTCCAACATCAACCCCCGGAGTCCACCCAAACCCATGTCCATCGAGTCATTGTTACCATCCAACCATCTCATCCTCTGTCATCCCCTTCTCCTACTGCCCTCAATCTTTCCGAGCATCAGGATCCTTTCAAATGAGTCAGCTCTTTGCATCAGGTGGCCAAAGTATTGGAGTTTCAGCTTCAACATCAGTCCTTCCGATGAACACCCAGGACTGATCTTCTTTAGGATGGACTGGTTGGATCTCCTTGCAGTCCAAGGGACTCTCAAGAGTCTTCTCCAACACTACAGTTCAAAAGCATCGATTCTTCAGCACTCAGCTTTCTTTATAGTCCAACTCTCACATCCATACATGACTACTGGAAAAACCATAGCCTTGACTAGATGGACCTTTGTTGGCAAAGTAATGTCTCTGCTTTTTAATATGCTGTCTAGGTTGGTCATAACTTTCCTTCCAAGGAGTAAGCATCTTTTAATTTCATGGCTGCAATCACCATCTGCAGTGATTTTGGAGCCCCCCCAAAATAAAGTCTGACACTGTTTCCCCATCTATTTCCCATGAAGTGATGGGACCAGATGCCATGATCTTCATTTTCTGAATGTTGAGCTTTAAGCCAACTTTTTTACTCGCCTCTTTCACTTTCATCAAGAGGCTTTTTAGTTCTTCTTCACTTTCTGCCATAAGGGTGGTGTCATCTGCATATCTGAGGTTATTGATATTTTTCCTGGCAATCTTGATTCCAGTTTGTGCTTCCTCCAGCCCAGCGTTTCTCATGATATACTCTGCATATAAGTTAAATAAGCAGGATGACAATATACAGCCTTGACATACTCCTTTTCCTATTTGGAACCAGTCTGTTGTTCCATGTCCAGTTCTACCTGTTGCTTCCTGACCTGCATATAGGTTTCTCAAGAGGCAGGTCAGGTGGTCTGGTATTTTCAACTCTTTCAGAATTTTCCACAGTTTATTGTGATCCACACAGTCAAAGGCTTTGGCATAGTCAATAAAGCAGAAATCTATGTTTTTCAGGAACTCTCTTGCTTTTTCGATGATCCAATGGATGTTGGCAATTTGAACTCTGGTTCCTCTGCCTTTTCTAAAACCAGCTTGACCATCTGGAAGTTCACAGTTCACGTATTGCTGAAGCCTGGCTTGGAGAATTTTAAGTATTACTTTACTAGTGTGTGAGATGAGTGCAATTATGTGGTAGTTTGAACATTCTTTGGCATTGCCTTTCTTTGGGATTGGAATGAAAACTGACCTTTTCGAATCCTGTGGCCACTGCTGACTTTTCCAAATGTGCTGGCATATTGAGAATGTGCACATCTTTCCCTAAATCAGCATTCACTGACACCCCACTGGTTGTTTGGAGTAGACTATCGTTAATGTGTTTGCACCATGGAAATTGGAAAACCCTACATATCTGTACCAGGTTAATACTAAAAAGAAAACTAGGAATCCTTTGCAATTGTAGATGTCCAAAAGTGTAAATACACATTAGGGGAAGTTTGGCGACCTCAGATATCTGGAGGACAGAGTGGTGGGTGAAGTTGACAAGATAGGATTGAGTCAGATTATGAGAGACCTTGAGCATCAGTGCGGGAGGCTTGATTTCATTTTACAGACACCACACTTATCACAAGCTTCCCAGGTGGCTCAGTGGTAAAGAATCCTCCTGCCAATGAAGGAGATGCAGGAGAGGTAGGTTTGATCCCTGGGTTAATCCCTTGGTTGGGAAGTTCCCTTGGAGGAGGAAAAGGCAACCCACTCCAGTATTCTTGCCTGAAAAAGTCCCATGGACAGAAGATCCTGACAGGCTACAGTAGAAAGGGTCACGAAGAGTTGGACACAGCTGAGTGAGCACATCACTCATCAAAGACACTTTATGATGTCATTTGTACAGTGGGCTAATGCTTTCAGTCCTAGAGTCACAATTTGACTGAAAAAGTGAGAGATTAGAAGCCGGAGACCAGTTAAGTAGCTGAAGTAGTATGTAGCACAATGGAAATCTGTTAGAAACCTGGAAAGGGTAGTAACAGTAATATGAGAGAGAATAAAAGAGACAGAATGACATGGGTTGACAATTGAGCGGAAGTTATTGGGGTAAGATAGGTGACCAATATTACTAAAGTCAGTCACTTCTTGGAGTCAGTTTGTAGTGTTATTTGCAAATATAGCAAAGACAGGGGAACAGTGTGAGTAAAAAGTAGTACCCTTAGTTATGGACATATTGGATTAAAAGATTTTATGGTCCTTAAGAAATTGCAGTGTAAATCTCCAGAGAAAGGTCTGGGATAGAGATAAATAGCTGGTAATAAAATTCAAGGAAGTAGAGAATAGAACACAGGAAGGGAGCACAGGGACACAAGGCAGTGATGGAACATTCCGGTAAAGCTTTGTGGTTTAGTCACTCAGTTGTGTCCAACTCTTTGCAATCCCATGGACTGCAGCATGCCAGTCCTGTCCCTCACTGTCTTCAGAGCTTGCTCAAACTCATGTTGATTGAGTCAATGATGCCATCCAACCATCTCATCCTCTGTCATCCTCTTCTCCTCCTGTCTTCAATCTTTCCTAGCATCAGGGGCTTTAGACTTTTCCTCTTCCCTTTCCTTTATTTACTAATCTATATATTTTAAAATCTTTCATTGTGAATTGTGTAACCATATATCCTATTTCATCTGGGCTGCCCTCAGCTTATATTTTTTTGATGCAGTATAAGCTTCCCTGGTGGCTTAGTGGTCAAGAATCCTCCTGCCAATGAAGGAGATGTGGCTTTGATCCCTGGGTTGGGAAGATCTCCTGGAGAAGGAAATGGCAGTCCTCTCCAATATTCTTGCCTGGAAAATGCCGTGAACAGAGGATCCTGGTGGGCTACAGTCTATGAAGTCACAAAAGAAACCTAGCAAGTAAACAATAACAACAATGTAATTACATCAAGAAATAGCATCCCTTTACACTGGCAGAAGTATCTCTGTTTGGATGATAAATCATATCCTTAATTATGTGCCAAAAACAGTGCTGTCAGTCAAGAATTTAACAATTATCTCATGTAGATCCTGCTATTAAGGAGCTCAAAAAAATGTTGTTCTTGTGGGTTGTGAAAGTAAATTAAGATTTATGCCTTCTCTCTTATTTAATTTACAATCTGGAGGTAGGAATGTCCTTATTTACCTACACTATAATTCAAGTACTAGAAAGTCGAGTACGAGTACCAACACCATAGCATCCGTCAGTAGGAACTAAAATACTAGAGAAAGAGATCCATCGTTGGGATGGATGTTTTCATTTTGTCTTCAGATCTTTTTTTTGAGTATCTTCACCTTCCTTTATGCCCAAGGAGCCTGATAGACATTGATACTATCAATGGGCTCCTTTGTTTTTCAATTTCCAGTAGATTTAATGAATGGAAGGAACCAGAAAGTAGATCCTAAGACAGTGGAACTGGGTGCTTATTCCTTAGGCTCTGTTAATGCTGAGCCACTGTAATGGCTTCATCCCTCTGCTGAAGCACAGCTCTGGGTAGCTACACTCTTTGGGTTCTAGTAATAACACCATCATCTTTCAGTGCCCTTCACGTGTACAGGTCCCTTCCAACCCCTGGGAGGGACCCCTCCAATGTATTGATATGGTCACGTGTTTTTGGATACTTTGTTAAATAATGTCTCCTAATAGAATTCTAAACATGATCCTCAAGATTGCATGTCTTAATCCCTGGAGCCTGTAAATATGATGAGATATTACTTCATGATTATGTAGTATCATAGTATTGCAGAATTGGCATTAATTTAGGAATTCAGGGTGGGATTGATCTAATCACAAAAGCCCTTAACTATGGAAAGCTTTCTACAACCTGAGGCAGAAGAGGAAGGTGGAAAGATTTAAAGCAGGCGCAGGTCTAATAATTTTCTGGAACCTATTATACAGAGTGAAGTAAGCCAGAAAGAAAAACACCAATACAGTATACTGACACACATATATGGAAGTTAGAAAGATGGCAGTGATGACCCTGTATGTGAGACAGCAAAAGAGACACAAATGTATAGAAAGGACTTTTGGACTCTATGGGAGAGGAAGAGGGTGGGATGATTTGGGAGAATGGCATTGAAACATGTAAACTATCATGTAAGAACGAAGCACAAGCCTATGTTCGATACAGGATACAGGATGCTTGGAGCTGGTGCACAGGGATGAGCCAGAGAGATGATATGGGGTGGGAGGTGGGAGGGGGATTCGGGATTGGGAGCTAATATACACCCATGGTGGATTCATGTTAATGTATGGCAAAACCAATACGGTATTGTAAAGTAAAATAAAGTAAAAATAAAATTAAAAAAAAAATAAAGTAGATAAAGAGATAAAATAAAAAAAAAAAATAAAGCAGGCACAGGATTTAACATATCACCACTGGCGTGAAGGTGGAGAGGGTCACAAGATAAGAGGTCACAAAGTAAGGGTCACAGGCACCTTTAAGGAAGTGATGGAAGCCCTCAGTTGACAGCTTTTAAGGAAACAAGGACCCCAGTCCTGTAGCTGTAAAGTCCTAAATTTTGCCAACAACCTGAATCAACTTGGAAGCAGATTTCTCCCCAGATGCTCCAAGTGTGGACACAGCCTGGCATCTTGATTTTAGCTTTGTGATATCCTGAGCAGAAATTTTAGAGAACTGACTTAAAGAACTGTGAGCTAACAAATGGGTGTTGTTTTTAGCTGTTAAGATTTGGATAATGTATTGTACACCAACTTCACCTTCTATGAAATAAGATAGCCTTCTCTTTCTATTCCACTTTACCTTTGTACTACTTCTCTGTGTCAGGTAATTTGAGGAATCTCATTAAGGGTAGCATGAGTTGGTTATATATTTAGTTTGGATTGAGTGGGACATCAACTTTTTCTTTCATAAAAAGTATGACAACACATTTATAGGAGACTTGGAAAATACAGAACAAAGTTACATATACCTCCACTATATTACAATTATTTTTTAAAAAGATAAATTAATATTTTTAGTTGGAGTTTTAATATCAAACTCAAAAGTTGATAGAATGAATAGACAGAAAAGTGGAAGGCTATGGAAGCAGAAGATATTAAGAAGAGGTGGCAAGAATACACAGAAGAACTGGACAAAAAAGATCTTCATGACCAAGATAATCACGATGGTGTGATCACTCACCTAGAGCCAGACATCCTGGAATGTGAAGTCAAGTGGGCCTTAGAAAACATAACTACGAACAAAGCTAGTGGAGGTGATGGAATTCCAGTTGAGCTCTTTCAAATCCTAGAAGAGGATGCTGTGAAAGTGCTGCACTCAATATGCCAGCAAATTTGGAAAACTCAGCAGTGGCCACAGGACTGGAAACGGTCAATTTTCATTCCAATCCCAAAGAAAGGCAATGCCAAAGAATGCTCAAACTACCACACAATTGCACTCATCTCACACGCTAGTAAAGTAATGCTCAAAATTCTCCAAGCTAGGCTTCAGCAATATGTGAACCATGAACTTCCTAATGTTCAAGCTGGTTTTAGAAAAGGCAGAGGAACCAGAGATCAAATTGCCAACATCTGCTGGATCATGGAAAAAGCAAGAGAGTTCCAGAAAAACATCAATTTCTGCTTTATTGACTATGCCAAAGCCTTTGACTGTGTGGATCACAATAAACTGTGGAGAATTCTGAAAGAGATGGGAATACCAGAGCACCTGACCTGCCTCTTGAGAAACCTATATGCAGGTCAGGAAGCAACAGTTAGAACTGGACACAGAAAAACGGACTCATTCCAAATAGGAAAAGGAGTACGTCAAGGCTGTATATTGTCACCCTGCTTATTTAACTTATATGCAGAGTACATCATGAGAAACGCTGGGCTGGAAGAAACACAAGCTGGAATCAAGATTGCCAGGAGAAATATCAATAACCTCAGATATGCAGATGACACCACCCTATGACAGAAAGTGAAGAGGAACTAAAAAGCCTCTTGATGAAAGTGAAAGAGCAGAGTGAAAAAGCTGGTTTAAAGCTCAACATTCAGAAAACGAAGATCATGGCATCTGGTCCCATCACTTCATGGGAAATAGATGGGGAAACAGTGGAAACAATGTCAGACTTTATTTTTGGGGGGCTCCAAAATCACTGCAGATGCTGACTGCAGCCATGAAATTAGAAGACGCTTACTCCTTGGAAGAAAAGTTATGACCAACTTAGAGAGCGTATTGAAAAGCAGAGACATTGCTTTGCCAACAAAGGTCCATCTAGTCAAGGCTATGGTTTTTCTAGTAGTCATGTATGGATGTGAGAGTTGGACTGTGAAGAAGGCTGAGCACCAAAGAATTGATGCTTTTGAACTGTGGTGTTGGAGAAGACTCTTAAGAGTCCCTTGGACTGCAAGGAGATCCAACCAGTCCATTCTAAAGGAGATCAGCCCTGGGATTTCTTTGGAGGGAATGATGCTGAAGTTGAAACTCCAGTACTTTGGCCACCTCATGCGAAGAGTTGACTCATTGGAAAAGACTCTGATGCTGGGAGGAATTCGGGGTAGGAGGAGAAGGGGACGACCGACGACGAGATGGCTGGATGGCATCACTGACTTGATGGACGTGAGTCTGAGTGAACTCCGGGAGTTGGTGATGGACAGGAAGGCCTGGCATGCTGCGATTCATGGGGTCACAAAGAGTCGGACACAACTGAGCGACTGAACTGAACTGAACTGATAGTAGGCCTGAAAAGCACCATGAACCAATTCAACATAATTAAGATTATGCAATTTTCACACCACAGTAGGATGCAAATTCTATTCAAGTTCCCATAGACTATAAACCAGGAGACACTAAACATATCCAGGGACAAAAAACAGGGTGCAAAGATTTCATGGTCTAAAGGTATTGAAATCATACAGAGTCTGTTCTGTTATCACTATGGATTTATGTTAGAAATCAATATCAAATGATATTTGAAAATCACTAGTGGGACATCATTTTTACATGGTTCACAGTCACTTCTGTGAATAGACTAACATGGGTAGTCTTCCTGGTAGAGGAATGGCTTCCAGAAGTACTCCTATAACCCCCTGCACTGGTTCATGTGACATCACCATAAGAAAATGCCTGACCAAAGCTGAATTGTGACATGTCTGACAGTGCCTGATACAGAAGTAATGGGGTCCCAGAGAAGAAGTAAGATTTGAAATATATACAGCCAGAAACCTAGTCTGTAGAAAATTCTTCCAAATCTTACATGACACATTAAAAGAAGCTTGGTAAATATTTTCTGATCATAATGTCACAGTCATCCTAAACATTTATATGACATTACCTAAAACAAGTTATAGAACTGAAGTAAATAAAAAAAGATACTTATGGGTTTTCTCAATTTTGATCTAAATGGTAACCAATTTACATATCATCACCAATAACAATTTATGAAGCAAATCACTGTCATTTGACAAAGCAGTCAAAGCATATACAGCCAAAAATTTAGGGAGAAAGTGATACAGCATTTCATGAGGCAATTAATGAAACTATGCTGTTTTTCTAGCTTATGGCAATTGTTTAAGCTTTGCTTGAGCTTGTAATTGTTTTCCTATTTGAAAGCATTCATTTATAGTATTAATAGTATATTCTTTTTATTAAAGTTAATCAAGTGCTTAAGTGAGTAAACTTCGGGTGCCACAGACCTGGATCTCCAACTATTGTTGAACTTAGAGTTCTGTGCTTTCTTGTTAGTTTCCTTCAACCTTGCTTGCATGGAGGAAAAATGCTTTATTCATTCCCCTCAAATTGCCCAGTACTTTTTCTTCATGGTTTTCCACCTGATACCCTCAATGTTATCTTGAGTGACCTTAAACCATGGATTAAACAATGGGAGGAGAGTGGACTTTCCTGGGCAAAAGGAAAATGGAAGAGAAGGAGGGAGTGGACTTTCCTGGGCAAAAGAGTTGCAGTAGCTGAAAAAAGGATGAGGGGATGTGAAAGGCTTTGAGGGGGGCTGGAGCAGTAGTGGGGATTAATATGCACATTAAAGTTGAAAATTTACAAATCCCACATCCATAAACCAACACTAGCTGAATTTGTCCAACTGTTATTTTTGCTTATTATCTGTGGAATTTTTGCTATTGTTATGCACATTTTGTGTTTGTCTTGGAGATGATTGACAGATTTGGAAGCTTCTTTCTGCTAAATTGCTGAACATTAGGAAGCTTATTGGGCTTCTCTGGCAGCTCAGACAGTACAGAATCTACCTGCAATGCAGGAAACCAGGGTTTGATCCCTGGGTTGGGAAGATCGCCTGGAGAAGAGAATGGCTTCAGTATTCTTGCCTGGAGAATTCCATGGACAGAGGAACCTGGCAGGCTACAGTCCATGGGGTGGCAGAGAGTCGGACACAGCTAATCAACTAACACATTCAGTTTCAGGAAGCTTTTGGGAGGATCAGGGTAGTGTTGTCACTGTGTGTATTATATACATATGTACATTATACAAGTACACATGCAACCACACCATCAAGTGGAGATATCACCACAAACCTGATTTGGCCTCTCAGTGGATGATAGAGAATACTGTTTCCCCAAATGATGGCTGAACATTCCTAAAACATTGCAAAGGGCTAAAATGGGACTGCTGGGTATTGGTACCAAAACTTTAGACAGGACTCCTTGTTAAAATAGAAATGTCCTACTGATGAAATTTACCACTCCTTCATTTTATGTTTTTTAATAACCTAAAAAATTAACTCATGTTCAGTGGAAAAAAACTAAAAAATACAACAGAAGAGAAATTAAAGTATAATAATTACCTAGCAGTATTTTACTATGTGCTCTTGAATTTTTTTCTGTACATGTCTGTATTTTAGACAGCCTTGTCCTACAAATACACTTTTATAAATACCTTTTTAAATTATAAATATAGAATAATTTTTCCCAGATCACAAGTATTCTTCTCTATCTCAATTTAGACAACTTCTGTTGTTTTGCCTGCTAAGCAACCAAAACAATGACCAAAAAAAATCAAGAAACACACCATCCACAACTGTCATAATCATTTTGATTAATGATGGCCTTTATTAACATTTTAATGCAATGTAATTTTTAATGCCTGTATTATGTTTCATCATATGACTAAGCTGTAATTTAGTGAAAGAATCCCACACATTAGATATTAACTTGTTTTCAGTTTTTTCTCTGTCATAGATAAACTTAAGATGAACACCTTGTTCATCCACTTTTGTGTATATATGTGTGTGTGTGTGTGTGTGTGTGTGTATATCTGATTATCTTCTTAGGATGAATTCTAGTTTTAATGCTTGGCATGCTTTAATGCTATAGAAGTATAAAATGATAAATTGTTCTTCATTAAGCCAGGTGTCCAGGGCTTTGCAACCTTCCTCAAAGAATAGGCTCCCTGGGGCAGCTGCATTATCTGTTGACTTGCTGGGAGAACACTGGAACCAAAAACTAATGATTCAAAGAGCATAATATTGTATGTCTTAAAGTCTAATTACATCTAATCATTATCAAACATGTAGCTGGCATTCCAAAGTGTTTTCCGTAGTATATTTAAAATGTGTTTTTAGAGAAAATCTCATTTTCCTATAAAATCAGTTCTCCTTTTCTTGACTGTCCAATTATTTTTGTTGTTGTTTAGTTGCTCAGTCATTCCCAACTCTTTTGCAACCCCATGGTCTGTAGCCTACCAGGTTCCTCTTTCCATGAGATTTCCCAGGCAAGAGTTCTGGAGTGGGTTGCCATTTCCTTCTCCAGGGTATCTTCCTGACCCAGGGATCAAACCTGCATCTCCTGCATTTGTAGGCAGATTCTTTACCACCGAGCCACCTGAGAAGCCCATGCCCAAATTCTTACCATGCATCAACATCTTGTTTAATGGTTCATAGTATTTTGGGGACAGTCATAGATCACTTCAAGGAGAGCAGATCTCCTCTAAGTTATAAAGCATCTAAGGACTCTGACTCCCCCCAGACCACAAGCATATTTACTGCATTCCTGCTCAGAGGTCCTCAAAGAGTCATGTTTCTCGAGTACTTCACTAACATCAAGTGAACCCTATCCTTCTTGAGGATCCTTTTTGAGTCTCTTTGGGGAATTTTCATACTTGCTCTGATTTCTGCTTATCACCTCCTGCTCTGGACTTATCCATCAGTTCCCTCTTGTAGCTTAAAAATGTTTATTCATACCATGCCACTCTCTGTAATCCATTTTCACCAAGATAAGAATTAAGTCCCTCTCTTAGAAAAAGCTAATGTCAAATTGTTGAATTGATAGTACTTAATGAAAAGCTAGGGAGTAGAGAGAATTATAGTACAAAGCTGGTAGAGATGTGAAATTAAATACTGGGAATAGTAGCTGTAATATATCGCTACTGTGGCACCCACAGAAGATTTCCCAGTGGTAATCTCTCTCCTGGGAGCCTGGTCTGAAGCCACATTGAGGTGCCCATTGGTCCTCCATAGATTAGAGACCCCATTTCTGTCTTCTCCACTCTGATCTAGACTCAAATGTAATGGGGACTGAAGACTGTAGCTGTTGGTAAAAGTATAATAAACTTTTGCAGGGAGGAAACTGTGCCCCCCATGAATGACACCTTTTATATTCATAAGCAAAATGCTTGGCCTGAAACATTTGGAATCTGCCACTGCTTTGGGCTCTTCTGAGAACTATCAGTGGGTACTTTCCTGAAATATCTCTGACTCAATGACTCACCAAAGTGGTCTCTCAAAACAAAGGGCAGGCCAGCATGAAGAACACATTCTAGCTTCACTCTAGAATGCAGAGCAGATTTCTGACATCCTTCCTCATTCCATCATTTTTGGAAGTTCAATGATAATTTTAGTAACTCATCTCCTATACCTAAAATAAATTGCTGGCAGATTTAAATACCAATTTGTCTTTCTCACATAACCATACCATTGGGTAGAATATTGTTAAATGTTTTAGACCTTCTCCAACCCTTCCAATCCCTTACATAGATTCAATTCATAGCCACTTGCTCCATTCAAGCCTTTTTAACTTTTTCTCTTAGCTCTACTGATATCTATTTCTTCTGAAAACTGTCTACATCACAGAGGATTACTTGCTAGATTAATGGTCTACTTCGCAAACGTTGGTCTAGATATTTTTTTAGTATAGTTGATTCATAATATTAGTTTTAGGTATACAGCATTGTGATTTGGAGATATACCTGAATTTTTTGTTGATTCTTTTCCTTTATAGATTATTACAAGATGTTGAATATTAGTTCTCTGATCTATACAGTAAACCTTGTTGTTTATCTCTTTTTACCTATTGAGTATATATCTGTTAATCCCATATTCCTAATTTATCTGTCTCTCCCCCCTTCCCCTTTGTTAACCATGCTTATTTTCCATGTCTGTGAAACTGTTTTGTAAATCATTTGTATCATGTTTCAGATACATATGAGTGATATGGTATTTGTCTTTCTGACTGACTGCACTTAGTATAATAATCTCTAGGTCCATCCATATTGCTGCAGATGGCACTATTTCCTTCTTCTTTTGGCCTAGTAATATTCCGTTTTAATATATCTCACATTTTCTTTATTCTTTTGTTGATGGATACTTGAGTTGTTTCCATTGGTTTAAATTTTTGACTGCAAACTTTTTGAAGGCAGAAGCTTTGTTCTTACTTTCTTCAGAGATGCTATTGATTGTTAGATTGCCCCATTATTTAATAAATGCTCTTCAGAAAATAAACCAAATCCCACTTCATTAAATGTATATGTTGGTTGGTAAACTCATCCCAGGTTTAGAAGAATTTATATTGGGATAGAAGGAATAAAGAAATCCATCCTACTTAGAGGAAATATGGCCTGTCATAGCTCTGAGGTCTTTTAGAGGTCAATTATTCCAGCCTCTCAGCAAATGCTCTTCCCAGAGCAAGTGTGCTTAAAGTGAATGAGTGGAATGCTGGTAATCATGGGTTCTCTGAATTTATAAGCAAAAATGTGTTTGTGTACAGGCTTTTCTTTAGAAAGGATCAGCATATTTTATTAACCTCTCAAAGCAAGTAATAACCTCAGCATTATTAAGAACAACTAACCAAAATAACCCTTGTGGGTGGTCATCCAGTCTAGGTCTGAATATCTACAGAGGGAGTTCATTCAGTCAGCTCTTCTAACTGTTAAGGTGCCTTGGCTAAAGTTGACCTAAAATTTTCTGCCATGTGTTTCTTGTTCCAGAATATATTTGTTTGTCAGATGCTTTGTTATAAATAATAATGATGATAGACACTGATTCATAGCTTGAGTGATATATGTATGTTGGCTTACTAATGGTAGCAAAGAGTCAGACATGACTGAGTAACTGAAATGAACTAATATTAGAAAGACCTTTGTGAAGACCATGAACTATCATTTGTTTTCTTGTCAAACCAAGTAAGTTTTCATTGTTCTTTTTTTTTATATATAATTTAGCATGCAAATCATTTAAGAAGTAAGTTAGTTTGGTGAAAGAATATCGTATAGTTAATGCTCAAATGAACGGAGAAGGCAATAGCAAGCCACTCCAGTACTCTTGCCTAGAAAATCCCATGGATGGAGGAGCCTGGTAGGCTGCAGTCCATGGGGTCGCTAGAAGTCGGATGCGACTGAGCGACTTCACTTTCACTTTTCGCTTTCACACAATGGAGAAGGAAATGGCAACCCACTCCAGTGTTCTTGCCTGGAGAATCCCAGGGACAGGGGAGCCTGTTGGGCTCCTGTCTATGGGGTCGCACAGAGTCGGACACGACTGAAGCGACTTAGCAGTAGCAGCAGCAGCAATGCTCAATAAATGTTAACTAAGTGGATCAATTAAGGAAAGAATGATAAATGAATGATTACATGGAAAGATAACTGAGATGAGTGGAGTATGAATTTGTGAATGAATGAATGTGTAGATTAAGATAATATGCAAGTTAACACATGTGAATCTAAGATGCTACATTTCCTATATGTCAATTATTGAGGTTCTCTGTTAGACTGTACCAGTATTATTTATAGTCACAATTTCAATGTAAGACGTCTACCTCTTCTGAATATAGAGTCTTTCAATCTTATATCCTTCCAGCTGTCCATTCATCTACCCAGCAAACACAGCGACAATCCTGCATATATCAGATGAAGGAAATATGGTTTAGTGATGCATGTTAGACAGTGACAAACAACAGTGGACAAGAAAAGCCCATACTGCGAATGATAGCTGCCACCAAAACTGCAGGGAATACAGGATTTGCCAGTAAAGTACACATCACTGATTATACTTGTCCAAATGCCTCCACTAGTCGACAGGAAAAACAGTCCCAGAAAAAGACATAACCAGAAGAAGGTTTATATTGAGTAGATTCATGGTCCCTAAAATGTTAAAGAAAATAGGATGAAGCATACATAATTAAGAAGACTCTTAGTATAGGGGGAAAGTGCAGCTGATTTCATAAATATATTCTTGAAATAAACTGATATAAACCCTAGAAAATGAATCACCAAAATTCAGTTACCTGCATTCTTACATTCCTCCTATATAACTATTTCCCCCACTCTGTTGACAAGTGCTAAGGAGGCAGCATGTAGTGAAGAAGCATCAGGAAGACTCAGAAAGCCAAAGGGCTGGCCTTAGCTCTGCCAATGATGTGTTACATGTGTTTTGAGCAAGTGGCCATCTCTCTGTTTGAATGACTCATCTGTTAACCAAGAGGGCCAGATGCAAAGGTCCTTCCCTCTGGATTTCTCAGATAAAAGACACCTACTGATACAATAACCTGTAAGCACTACTTCTTTGTGAGATGGGTTTTTGTTTGTTTTTTGGAAGTGCTTCCTGACACTGGGAGGTGGCAGGTATGAACCCTTCAAGGCGGTCTTCTCCTTTGGCAAACCATGGTAGTTTTGCTCCAGCTGTGTTGTAACCTCTTCCAGATTTCACTGGAAAGCCAAATCTAATGAAATAGTGCTTCACTGAACTTCATGTTTTTTCCAAATACTTGATCTTTCTTTCTTTTTGTGTTCCTGGCATATAAGAAATCACAAACTTGGTGAGGCATCTTGAAGGAAGAAGGGATGAAAAACTCAGGAATCCTTTATGAATTTTTTAAAGCATCATGGAGAGCCTCATAAGGCATTGATTGGCACCAATGTAACTTTTTTTTGTTCGTTTGTTTGCTGTAGCCACAACTAATGCTTTTATGTTAAAAGGTGAGTGCAGACAGAACAGCAATTCAGAGAATGAGGAGTATTTAAAACCTGTGAGGGGTTGGAGTTGTGGGGAAAATGGGAGGCATGTATCTAGAGGAAAGGTCACACAGACTGGGTTGTGTTCAACTGCTCCAAAACCACTAGAAACAGACCCAAAGAGGAGGGGATAAAAGAGAAGGGAGGAACCACTGACATCTGTTGAATGTGTTAGATTTGTTAAGTATCTTCGTGGAAGCTCTTCATGAGCATTGCTGGGTCAAGTCAGCTTCAATCAATTTTTCATTCAACAAATATTCAAAATCTGCTACATGCCAGAAGCTTTGCTGAGTGCCAGCTATTCAGTAGGGATCAAAACAGCCCTGTCTCTCCCAGAGTTTAGCACTGGAGCTCATGACGTATCCTTTTAGTTTTAAAACTTTTCTCTGAAAGAAGCAAGATAGGGGTCTGCCAAAATGATCCTGGGGCAAATATTTTGGTACACAGAGTATATATTCAAGTTCATCCTAGGAAGTCCAGTGAGGGGATTGGTAAGTGAGACAATGGAAGTGAACTGAGAAGGGGCTTGTGAATGAGTGGATCACCAGTGTGGGCAAGTAGGACCTGTCCTGCTGGGGACCCTCTGAGGGACTGTGTAGAGAGCACATCTCAGAATTGACCTTCACCAGGTACCAGGAAGCCAAGGTGTTCATCCACAAACTCCTGTCCTTTCTGGGCTGAGGCTGCTCCAGTCACTAACTCCCTGGCAGTCATGTGGGATTCAGCCCTTAACTTGTGAAGTCTAATGCTATCTCTGGGTAGATTGCATCAGAGTTAAGTTGTATGACCCCCAGCTGTGTCAGAGACTTGCTTATTGTGGGGAAAACTGTCCCCGCCTTTGGTGACCAGACATGTTGTCAGAAGTATGTGTGTGAGTAGTAAAGAAAAACACACAGGAAGTGGACCAAAGTAAAGTTCTTTCTTACAACGGGTGGAAACTGAGTTTTTCTGAGCCCTGGGTTGGTATGAAATGAGGGTAAGAGAAGCGAATGAGTGAGCTGTAGTATCTTTTTCATCCTGAAGGTTTATAAAACCCAGTTGGAAGCCCATGATATTATGAACAGCTTAGTGTCATAGAAACTAAGAGTCAAGTGTTGGGTCCAGTTTTGATTTGCTGGTTAAGCTGCTTCACTCTGGAAGCAAGCCATTTCCTCATTTATAAAAGAAATGTCATCTATGTCACAGGGTTGCTGTTCCATTTGTCTGAGGATTAGATGCAATACTATGTGTCTTAGCCTAGGTTCCCTGGACGGTTGAGTCTGAGACACAGTTCACATGTAACACATACTTGAGTGTTAATGCTTTTTGGGGGGTTAGGTTGAAACCTCAGACTGGCCTGAGAGATGGAGGAAGAGTGAACACAGTATCTGCTCACCCTGTCTTTTGTCTTCACTTGTAAAAGATTGTCCCTTTGGAGAGATTTTACCCTCCTGGTAGTTACTGGAGGACAGTCATCATTTGGGTTGGGGGTATAAAGTGGCACAGGAGTCCCGTGACTCTCATCCCCAGGGAGGCTCTGGTGCACATGGCCAGAGGTTTATGACCACGGGAATGATGTATGCTGCTGCGGGCTGCTCGTGGATCGGATCCAAGAGCTGAGTAGGAGGAGAGGAACAGACAGGATTGAGAAGTTTGAGAAAGTACACAATCTTGGTCAGACACAGTATATGCAAAGTACCTTTATATGTGTGATGTATTAGGCAATATAAGGCAAGTCATTATAAATGACTTTGGATCTCCAGATTTGAGTTCTGGTACCTAATTTTATATTTTTTCTTTCTTTCCTCTGTTGTGACTTGTCCCAGACAAGTATGTTCTTTCTACTGTATACGTTCTTACAAAATAAAAATGTTTAGTGAAGACATGAGTGAAGAATCTTGCCTAATTTTATAGGCATTTATTTTTCTAAGGGCCCAAATATAATTGTTTTCCTCTCAAAAAAAAAAAAAGTTAATTTATTGTGAACTTACTTGTGTACTGGGAAATATACCTCTCATGTACCACCTCACTTAATCCTCTTTCAGTGTCATTGTTATCCCTGTTTTACAGATGAGGAAACTGAGACTTAGCGAAGTTAAAGGTGTTGCTCAAAGTCACACTTGTGAGTTCCTCATGAGATCCAAGAAATGTACTAGAGTTTTGTGACTTCTGCTTTCTGCTCAATTACTGTGTCTTCCCTTTGCATATTAGGGTTCCCAGACTGAGTCTGTTTAACTGAGGTAGAGGAGGTATTACTGGCTGTTATTGTCATATTTCCATGATCCTTGACTCTGGAGACAACTTTAAACGCTGCATCTGCAAACTTGATTGGACATATTCCTATTAGAATCTTGCTCTCAGGTCAGTTTTACTGAATGTTAAATTCCACAAGGACAGAATCTGTGTCTACTTCATTTTTGCTTTCTCCAAGTCTAGAAGAGCACTGGGATATATTAAGCCAATTGTAGAACAGATTATATACAGACTGGAGGTAAGACTGAACATTAGATGTGACTGCTGACACAGAGGTTGACAAATCATGGTGCATGGGCAATTCAACACATTGTCTGCCTATGTAATTAAAGATTTACTGAACACTTGCTCATTTGTTCATGCATCTTCTGTGGCTGCTTTTGTGTGTGTGCTACAACAGTGGAGATGAGAAGTTCTAACAGAGACCGTGTGGCTCACAAAGTCAGAAGTGCTTCCTATTGGCCGTTTGAGTTTTCCCACCCAGGCTCTAAGGTGTGCTTGAAGTAGACCCAGAAGTTACAATAAAATGTCCAGATGAATGGAAGTGATTTGAGCTGTAAAAGTGCCTTCTGACTTCCCCTCCCTTCTCTCTAATGAAGATAGTTACCGTAATGTCAGATTAAATGTATAAAAGTGGAACCAAGTGCCTAACAATTGAGAGGTGATTAAATACATTGTAGAATGCTGTGCCATCACTAAAAATGCTGCCATCAATACAAACAGGTTTACAGTATAATAAAAGTAAAATAAATAAAAATACTAAATTCCATTTAGTTCCACTTTTGTGCCAAAAGATATGTACAGTGTTGTATCACAAATGAACCTTTACTAATGATAGGTAGAATACCAATATTCACGATGAATTTACTTTTGGGAGGCCATTCCTGTACTTCTGGCAATCTCACTTGTTTAGACCCCAGTAAGCTTTGAAAAATCCCATGGATGGAGGAGCCTGGTAGGCTGCAGTCCATGGGGTCGCTAAGAGTTGGACACGACTAAGAGACTTCCCTTTCACTTTCATGCATTGGAGAAGGAAATGGCAACCCACTCCAGTGTTCTTGTCTGGAGAATCCCAGGGACGGGGGAGCCTGGTGGGCTTCCGTCTATGGGGTCGCACAGAGTTGGACACGACTGAAGCGACTTAGCAGCAGCAGCAGTTCAGTTCGGTTCAGTCACTCAGTCGTGTCCAACTCTTTGCAACCCCATGATTTGTAGCACGCCAGGCCTCCCTGTCCATCACTAACTCTCGAGTTGATATGTACATTTATCAAATAAAAGGTAGGGGAAAAAAAACCAGAAGGTTACCAATGTTCAGGTGAGAGGATATTGCTCATTTTGATTTTTTGTTTTATGCTTAACTGCATCTTCTATCTTTTTCTACAATGCACAGGCATTTTTCCTTGATAAAAACATTTAATTTTGAAAATGTTGGAAAATATAGACTATCTCATAATGTGATAGTATTAGAAAAAAAGTCCAGACAATTGTCTCTGTGAATAGGGTGGCTAGTTATGGGCCCATTTAACTTCTTCTCCTTAAATGTCCTTTTTTTCTCTGGGGGCTTCTTCTCCATTAGATTATTGTGGCCTCTACTACATCAGTCTCCAGGGAGCCTCTATTCCCCCTTAAAAATTGCAAATGTATGAATTGAAACAACTTTTCTTGTTTTCCTTTGCTCAGCTGAGACAGGCTGACATTTTCAAAAGGAACTTTAATACTCAGAGAACAAAAAGGCAATAATTACAGAAAATACAAAAGGCATAACAGTTGTCATGTTTAAAATGCAAGTTTCCCCTTCTCTAAAGGGCTAGTTCCTCCTGCAATCAGAAGCAAATTCAGTGCTATGCTGGAGCCTTGCCTAGTTCCCCTGAAGTGGGCACCACTGCATTTTTGCCACCTGAGATCAGTGGGGCCAATAGTCTCCATTATAAAGGAGCATAAAACATCAGTTGCTAAAGCTCCATCCATCTGGGACTTTCTCACTTGGTTCTCCTCCAGGAAAGGTTACAGTAAATCCAAAGACGATTGACAAGGTAAGAGATGTCACTTTTTGTCAGTTTAGCAGCATCTCATATCATAGACATATATATGCATAAATACCTGCACATATATAAATATATACACATATATACATTACACACATATACATGCAAACATGTATTATACACCAACAAAAGTATGTAAACAGACACACACATACATATGCCCACAGTGCAACTGTAGAGAATGTAATAACTCATTTCTAGTTTAGCATCTTTTGTTCTTCACAGACAAGGAAGTAACCAAGTTGAAGTCCATCTGTTACTGCTTTATGACAGTTTGTGACATGCCCAAATGTCAAAAACTGCCCATATGTGGTGACATAACATTTTCAGCATTCACCATCTTAATGTACAAGCTGAAAATCCAGGAAGCATCAGGACCCAAAACCTCTCACCTTTGCCTTGACCATGCTCTAGAGTCCCTCTGTGATATCACTTTGCCATCCTCTTGCCTCTGAGAAGCCTTCACTGTAGACCTTAGGATGAAGTGATTCCTCTCTCCACTGAAATAATAAAGTCTTGCTTGCATTTGCCTTGTAGCTTGTACCATAAAACTGACCTGTGCTGAAACTAATTGGTCCCTCTCTTTTGTCTCTGTAAGCAGCTGAGGGTACCAACTATATATATATATTTTTTAATTTTTACTTTATTATTATTTTTTTTTAATTGTGGTATCCCCTATCCAGGGATGGATTTTTAAAAGAGTGGATTACATGTGACAGAGGTTTAATAAACAGCTACTGAATAAATGTATTTTAGTAATTATAGAGACAGTCTGAGGAGGTAAATCTAGGATTAAATTGTTAAAGTTCCCAGGAAATCAATTTATACTCCGTTTTAAAAAGAACTTTCTCAGAGTCCACATTGCATAATGTTGTGATGAATTGTTCTGGAAAATACCACTGGGCGTATTCTAGTCAAGATGAAAGTCTACTTTTGAGGACTATTATGATGGAGATTCATGCCTGAGATGAAAGATTGAACTAGATGTCTTCTAAAATTCTTTCCAGCTTTACCTTCCTGGTAGCTCTAAATCCAAATACAGGCAAGAAGTCTCACTGGAATAAGTATTGTCATTTGCTCAGGCTGTCAACAAGCTAGGCTGCGTCTGTGTTGTGCATATCCATCATTAGGTAGTTTTCTGTTTTCCCTGTCTAGTCCTCTTTTGTCAACTATAGCTGTTAAACTATATTAAGTGACATCATAACAGCTAAAAGGCATTAGCAACCATTGAGATAATTGATGCTTCTTGGAAATTCATAAAATGCTTGTGTTTTGTTTGAGGATAGTGTGGCTTTGAGTTAAAATATTTGCTAGGTTTCTCTCCCCATTCTTCCCTTAAAACGGCTGGTTTCCTGAAACTGGGTCTTCGTTTCTGAGAATTGCCTTGTTCTACTGCCTGGCCTACCTGTGATGCTGAAATCCTATTTGCAGCAACCAAATTACTTTCTCTGAATCCAATTTATACAGTGACAGATGGGGGATTCCAAAAGGGAAAGTTTCCATTCATATCCAGCAAATCATCTTCATGGGAAGAAAGTTAGAAGTAAACTTGGTGACATACACAGCAATTTAACTTCTGGAAACCATCATCTTCCATTTTTAAATTATTTCTCTATAAAGTAAGCTGGGCCCAGAATAAGTTTGTACCTCACAATTTTCTGACATTTGAATTAACCATTAATAAGTGATGATGAATTTATTTTACAACGCAACATTATAAAATTGGTTTTCATTTTCTTCCTGTCTTCCTCTTTGAATATTTGTACCGTTCATGTCACAAACACTACTTGATCAAGACCTAATTCATCTCAAGAAATTAAATGCTCAATTTCTGATATTTCTCCTTTTTGAAAAACTCAAAGAATTACTTTGGTTCCAAACTATTGCATACGGATTTTTAATAGAATGATTTATTACTAAGCCAATTTCCTTGTCTGTTAGCTTATCTTTTGGAGGGGTATCTTGTTTCTGAATGCCTAGACTATTGTTTTGGCTGCTGTTTGATATGTTCATAATGAAAAATCACAAGATTGAAAATATTCTGAGCAGAGTGAAACAAAGCATGCTAGAATTCCATGGGAACTTCACTCCTTGGAACCCCTGCACAGCTGTTGGGGAGAGGGAACTGAGGCTCCAGGGTTGTAAGTGATATGTAAAGTCACACAGAAAATTGGTGACTATAATAATAATAATCACCAACTTTCTTGTGCACTCATGGAGTTCTAGGCATCTTTTAAAATTCTTTTTCAGCTGTCAACTCATTTAATCTATTAAATCATCTATAGGATGATTGCTATTATTAGCAGTAGATGAGAAAAAAAAATAATGAGATACCTTGGTAAGTGATAGAGTCAGGATCTGAACTTGAACAGTGGTCCCCAAACCTTGCTCTTGCTCATGAGGCTTTTCTGCCTTTTTTCAGAAACATGTAGATTCATTTTGGTCATAGTCTATAAATGTCTGCATATATGTAGGGGGTTTGGATCCCTGGCTTGGGAAGATCCTCTGGAGAAGGAAATGGCAACCCATTCCAGTATCCTTGCCTGAAAAATCTCATGGACAGAGGAGCCTGGGCTGCAGTCCACGAGGTCGCAAAGAGTCGGGCATGACTGAGAGACTAACACTTACACTTACTTATATGTAGGGGAAAAGAAAACATACACAGTACGTATACCCTAAGTATATTGTTCTCTTTCATTTGCAAAGCTCAGCCTCTAAACAGGGAAAGGATGACTAACAGCTCCTTCTGGTAGGTTGATTATCATAATACAAGTTGCTTCAAATGGAACACCATTGCCCTAGCTAATCTTAACATCCCCACATCAGTAGCTATTTCAAGAAAAAGCAATTCCCATCTGTTATAGAAACATATTCAGTGACAGCACACATCTCCTTATCCTAGTACCATCCCATTGCAGTGCAGTGGCGAAAACAGCATGATTTTCTCCCTTAATTCTGGAAAGTGCTCTCTAAGCCAAAACATGTGAGAGGGTTCAGCGCCTTCTCTCTCTCTCTTTTTTTTTTAAGTAAGTAAGTGTTAGTTGCTCAGTCATGCCTGACTCTTTGCGACCCCGTGGACTGCAGCCCACCAGGCTCCTCTGTCCATGAGATTTTTCAGGCAAGGATACTGGAGTGGGTTGCCATTTCCTTCTCTAGGGGATCTTCCCAACCCAGGGATAGAACCCAGGTCTCCCGAAATGCAGGCAGTCTTTACCAACTGAGCTACAAGGGAAGTGCCTTCTTAATTGTAAGGTACAAAAGGGTGACTGTGAAGTGAAAAAGAAAGTGCAAGTGTTAGTAGCTAAGTTGTGTCCACCTCTTTGCAACCCTATAGGCTATAGCCCTCTAGGCTCTCTGTCCATGGGATTTCCTAGGCAGAATCCTGGAGTGGGGAGCCATTCCCTTCTCCAGGATATCTTCCCAACCCAGTGATTGAATCCAGGTCTTCTGCATTGCAGGCAGATTCTTTTCCGTCTGAGCCAAAGTGACTATATATTCTTTGTTATCTCATTTTGAATTCACCTAAGTGATCAAAGACTTCCCTGGTGGCTCAAATGGTAAAGCGTCTGCCTACAATGCAGGAGACCCAGGTTCAATCCCTGGGTTGGGAAGATCCTCTGGAGGAGAAAATGGCAACCCACTCCAGTACTCTTGCCTGGAAAATCCCTTGGAT
Organism: Cephalophus harveyi; assembly: GCA_006410635.1. NCBI lineage: Eukaryota > Metazoa > Chordata > Mammalia > Artiodactyla > Bovidae > Cephalophus > Cephalophus harveyi. The sequence goes on along the minus strand of SJYT01023969.1, from coordinate 166,805 downwards.
GGAAGAGCATGGTAGGCTACAGTCCATGGGGTTGCAGAGAGTCGGACACGACTGAGCAACTTCACTTCTTCACTTCAAGTGATCAAATGTATGTAACAAACTTTTTGGCTTTATGTGCTTTTTTCCAGAATATAATGGATCTTGATTCCTTTTCTGCACAGTGTAGTTTTCCTTTGGAGAAATGGTCTACCCCCATCTGGTAGAAATGTCATTCACGTGGCCCTTCCTTGCCTGTGACAGGTACAGGCTCACGACCCACTATCCAAGCAGTGAGTCCTACCTACCTGAATGTTGTACATGAACAAAACTGGGACTGTCAAGGTTTCTCCCTAGATCCTCCTGCGTGAGTCATTGAGGAAAGAGTTCTTTCCTCTCTTGAGGATTTCAAGGTATGAGGATAACATACCTTCGGATTGTTGAAGGCCTTTGCTGATATACTGAAACTGCCTGAGAGTTCAAGGGGGAAAAAAGAAAAGGTTCAAGGGAGGGAGATAAGAGACACAGAATCTTAAATTGTTGAATTAAGCCATATGTGAAGATAGGATCTAATTGGAGGTTTTCCATTGTGCACATTTAAAACAAACAAACAAACAAACAGAGTTTCTATCATTTGTAATCAAAGAGTCCAAGTACATGGACTCCTAGAACTGAAAATCAGAAGGGATCTTAATGACGTAATCTCCCACTGGGTAAGTGATGCCATGCATTGCACTTCTGTCTTTAGTTACCTAGGTACTATCTCTGCTTGAATTCCTTAGGAGGTTTGTTATTATATGGGTTGGCCAAAAAGTTTGTTCCAATTTTTCTACCTGAACAAACTTCTTGGTAAACTCACTACTTGGCCATTCATTCCACTATTGGCCAACTCTGGTTTCCAAACAGTTTGTTTTTCCTAATATCAAACAAGTTCCCTTCTTGAGCCTTCCCTTCACTAATTTTACTGATGTTCTCTGAAAGAAAAGTGAAAGTGAAGTCGCTCAGTTGTGTCTGACTCTTTGTGACCCCATGGACTGTAGCCTACCAGGCTACTCTGTCTGTGGAATTTTCCAGGCAAGACTACTGGAAAGTGAAAGTGAAAATGAAGTCTCTCAGTCATGCCCAACTCTTTGCAACCCTATGGACTGTAGCCTATCAGGCTCCTCCGTCCATGGGATTCTCCAGGCAAGAATACTGGAGTGGGTTGCCATTTCCTTCTCCAGATCTTCCCAACCCAGGGATTGAACCCGGGTCTCCCACATTGTAGGCAGATGCTTTACCTCTAAGCCACCAGGGAAGTCAAGACTACTGGAGTGGGTTGATATTTCCTCCTCCAGGGGATCTTCCCAACCTAGGGATTGAACCCAGGTCTCTCGCATTGCAGGCAGATGCTTTACTATCTGCTCACATAGAAGTCAACTTGTTTCTTAAAATAGTTGAAGACAGTTATCTTGTCTTATTTATTTCAAGCATTTCTTCAACTTTATTAGTGAATTAACCCTTTATTAGTGAATTTCTACTCTTCACCCTGCCCACATCATGATTTGTAAATTTTCTGGTTCCACAGACCCCTAAATCTTCCATTCGGCTGTCTCAGAGGCTACCCAGGGAAGGCCAAAGAGTCTGCTGTTCAGGCCCACACCCTCTTTATCTATGTTTTTGTTTGTCTCTGATACTGCTTCATTTGGAGAAAAACAAAATAAGAAAAACTGTATACACATGGTATTTTGTTTGTTTTCAGTCTTCTTAAATGCTTCCCTAATGCCAATATTATGGACTTCCCTGGTGGCTCAGATGGTAAAGCATCTGCCTACAATGCAGGAGACCCAGGTTCAGTCCCTGGGTTGGGAAGATCCTCTGGAGAAGGAAATGTACTCTTGCCTGGAAAATCCCATGGACAGAGGAGCATGGTAGGCTATAGTCCATAGGGTCGCAAAGAGTCAGACACAACTGAGCAACTTCACTTCACTCATGCCAATATTAATCAGAATAGGAAACACACCCCTCCGGATGAGGGTTGATTTGTTCAATCTTTATTTAGATTACAGTCGTGCTGCAGGAGCTGTTTTTACTGAAGAAGCCTGGCATGGCTTCTAGCTCTGCAAAGTCCAGAATCTACTGAAATTCCCAGATCTTTGATTATGTGAATAACTGCCAATCCTGAATGTTCATGTGAGTCCAGTTTTTACAGATAAAAATGGTGAAATAGATAAATGTGTTACTCTTTGGATCTGAGGAGTTTAAGTCCATTTTCTTGCTAACATCAATGGGTTTTATGTAAAATTAAATTATAATGCTTTTTTTCAAAAGGTCACAAATGTAACCCTTATAATAAGAGGTCCATTAATTCATAAATGCTTAAGGAAAAGCCATAGTGAACTGCCTCATTGCCTCTACTTCTACTCCCTTGAGGGAATCAATGTGAATAATCTGATTTATATTCTCCCACAAGAATCTATGAACTCATACATATGTACATATATATCAATTTAATTTTGTGAATGTCTTTTAAAAAACATATTTAAAATGGATAACCAATGTGCCATGTTCAGTCATGTCTGACTCTTTGTGACTCTCTGGACTGTAGCCTGCCAGGCTCCTCTGTCTATGGGATTCTCCAGGAAAGAATGGAGTGGGCTGCCATGCCTTCCTCCAGGGGATCTTCCACACCCAGGGACTGAGCCCACGTCTCTTATATGCAGGAGCATTGGCAGGCGGGTTCTTTATACTGGTTGCCAGCTGGGAAGCCCCGGATAACCATCAAGGGTGTTCTGATGTTATGTGGCAGCCTGGCTGGGAGGGAAGTTTAGGGGAGAATGAATATATAGCTGAGTCCCTTTGCTATCCACCTAAAGCTATCAAAACATTGTTAATCGATTGTACCCTAATATAAAATGAAAAGTTTTAAAAAACAACCTCCCCCAAAACTTGGCCTTCCTAGAACTTGTAATCTAATAATGGGGAGAGAGACAATGTACAGTAAAATTGAGTAAAATACATAGTAAGAAGAGAAATAAAGTAAGAGGTGGGGTTAGAAGTATTGATGGTTGCATTTTAATGTAACTGGTGACGACTTTAGTGGGAAGAGCATCATATTTGGGGAAAGAGAAGAGTAAGTACCCAGTCCCTGTGGTGCGAGTGTCCTTGCATGTTCAAATAACAACTGGGGTAAAGTGACTGATCGAAGGATGGTTAGAAAGGATGGAGGTCAGAGTACTGATGGGTAACAGCCCCTGCTTGGCATTAAAAGTCCTTGTAAGGACTTTGGATTTTGCTCTGAAAGAGGCTGAATGGTTTTGATCCAAGAAATAGCACGCCATGATTGACATTTAACAGGATCACTTTGGCTGCTGTGCTGAGAACAGATTGAAGGGTAACAAGGGTCTGAGAAGGCAGCCCAGTTGGAAGGCCATTATAATAATCTAGGAAGGAGAGGTTGGAACAGGATGGTGGAAGTAGGCGTGGCAAGAAGTGACAGCATTCTGGATAGATTTTCAAGGTTGAGTTCCCAGATTTGCTGAGGGATCAGATATGGGTTGTAAAACAAAATGCAGAGTCAAGGATGGTACCAAGGCTTTTATCCTAAAAACTCATGGAAGAGTCACCATACATTCAATGAGACAGACTGCAAATTGAGCAGAATTTTTAAAGGCAAGATGAGAAATTAAATTTTAAGGTATGTTTAAGTTTAACAATGCTAATTAGGCATTATTTTAGTAGACATATGACATTCCATAAGGTAATTAATCTAACCATCACTTGGTTGCTTCAGTTCAGGTTATTTCACATTTTACAAGTATAAACATTATTGCAGTTTTTCAAGGCCAGATTCTTATTGGTCAAGTCTCACCTTAAATGTCACCTCGTTAGAAGGCCCTTTCTTTATCACCCATTTCAAAGTTGCATATCATCACATGACTCTATTTAGTCTCTAGATAACATTTATCTCGTATACTTTTCCTTATATATTTATCATCCCTCTCGGTCCCTTGGAATACAAGCTTTGTAAGAGGAGAACCTTTGCCTATCTTTCATGATGGGCACAGAGTAGGTCTTCAATAAATATTTGTTGAAAGAATAAACATTATGTATGTATGCAGAATGTCATGTACTGGCACTTTTGTTTTTATAGGCTAGATTTCCCAAAAGTGATATTGCTGTGTCAAATTGTTTTTTTATTTGTACCAATATTGCCAGATTAATTTCCTAAAAGGTTATATTATAACACTTCATTCTCCCACCAAGAATTTAAGAAAGCAATCATTTCTCTGCTTCAATTGAAGTGTTAGGTGATTTTATCCTTTGATGTTTTGCTTCAGTATTGCTTTCTTATTTTTCAGTCTTTCTGCTTCTAATGGCTCCAAATAGCGTGAGTAATTCTCATACAGTTAATGAATTCTTGTACAAGTCAGCAACAATTTGTTTAGGTCTCGCTGAGATTATCTTAAAGAGTGTTCACTTTTAACCTCCAAGATTGTTTGATGTTGTGAGTTGAGGAGTTTATCAGGGATAGATTTAACTCTTCAGTCCTTTCCTCTTTAGGGCTTGGAAACTTAAAACCACTAAGAGAATAAGGCTTTTCCCTTTAAAATATCTAATGGTTTTTAAAAGAGAGATTTATGAAAAGAAGTTCTGTAAATCCATATTTTAAAATGCATGCATGTCGGACCATTCTAGGAGAGAGATATGAATAATGGTATAATTAATGTAATGTTGAATCCATGTTGAAAATAATTTATTTCTGCATAAAATCTATGAAGCTGTAAAGCCCTTCCATCTGAAACCGATTATTTATATCTTGATTCAAGACAGGTAGATGCTGGTTACCACCCCCTTGTCTGTATCCCCTCCAGTGGTCCTGTCAGGATCTTCATCCACATCATTCATCTGTGAGGAAGGTTTTCTTTTGTTCCTTGACTGTCATTTGCCCTTCATTGTTTGGTCTGAATCTCTTGTTTTCATCCAGCTGTCATATTTTCTTCCCACTCTCAGAGTCAGGATAATGTGAGAGTAACAAAGTCTGAGACTCTGAGCGTTCAGATGCGTCTCCTGCTCTGAACCTACTGTCTGTGAAGTTAACCCAGCATCACAAGCTGTTTGTTCCAGTTTTTCCAGCAAAAGCATGTTGGGTACAGGAATGTGTGCCAATTAGACTGGTGGACTTGCAATGATAAGGACTCAGTACCCCCAAATCCCACCATCCAGCTAAAAAGAAAGTGTTATGTAAAAAATCTTGCTGACAAATTAAGTAACAGCATTTGTGAAGCGTCTACAAACCAGATATTCTGTAAAGTCTGCCTCCGATATGTTAGGTGGTGGTGGTTTAGTCACTAAGTTGTGTCTGATTCTTGTGGCCTCATGGACTGTAGCCAGGCAGGCTCCTCTGTCCATGGGATTTCCCAGGCAAGACTACAGGAGTGGGTTGACATTTCCTTCTCCAGGGGATCTTCCCAACCCAGGGATCAAGTGTCTGGCATTGCAGTCAGATTCTTTACCCCTGAGCCACCAGTGAAGCCCCACAATCTCTTATCCACAATTCCAAATCCCAAGCCTGCTAAGAACAGCAAGATTTGATCTGAACTTATCTGAGGTAAGGTAAACCTGACCTGAAATGACTTGAGCCTATTTATAGTCTTTATTCCATTTTAAATGAACAGTCACACATTTCTCTGTAGAGATAGTAATGTGGACAATTGGGACATACTGATCAGATTTTATTGGAGGTGATAAGTAATATAAAGTTTATATAACTTTGCCTGTCAAAATATAAAATAATTGAAAGTTTGAAACTCAGAGGTTTGCAGTAAAAACTTATAAGCCTATAGGTCAATCTATATGAATATTGATTGCATAAATAATTACACTCATGGATGTAAAAATATAGAGATCATATATCCAACAACAGTAACATATCAGTAGTGAAGGAGGTAAATGGAATTAAGGTATGTTAAAGTCTTTTCATGGATGAAGAGAGTAAAAAACAATGGTAATTTTTGGGGTAATACCCCAAAAATAGAAGAGTATATATTTCAAACTTACAGAAAAATTAAATATAAAATCCTTAACAAATCTCAAAACAAGGCAGAGATGAGTAAAAAGAACATAAAACAAGGAAGGAAAATGTAAAACACACAGAAATATACATTATATTTAATGGATCTAAACACTGTAGAAGTTTAAAAAAAAGAGATTAGAATGAATATTAAAAAGCAGGAAAGAAAAACTTATTTGGGATTGCTCCAAAAACTCAACATTCTATGCATAAAGGTACATAGAAACTGAAAATGAAGGGGAAAAAAAAATACACTGTTGGCAAACACTCACTAAAAGAATGCTAGTGTGGTCATATTAATAACTTACAGCAAAAGATTTACTAGAGATAAGAAGGTCATTTCATAATAAAAAGTTTGATTCATCAAGAAGACAACAATCTTATGCATATCATAACACTTTCTCAAAATTTATAAAGAAAAAAATAGAAATACAAGGAGATGTAGACAAATGTGTAAAACTAATCAGACAATTTTAATACACATCTTTTAGTAACTGATAGAATAATTAAATCAAACATCAGTTAGGATCTAGACAATTTGAACAGTGTCATTAAAAAGTTGACATGAGTCCTTCTTTTCATGGCAGAGTCCTGAGGGCAGGATGAAAGTGAAAGTCGCTCAGTCGTGTCTGACTTTTTGCAACCCCATGGACTATATAGTCCGTGGAATACTCCAGGCCAGAATTTTGGGGTGGGTAGCCTTTCCCTTCTCCAGGGGATCTTCTCAACCCAGGGATGGAAGCCAGGTCTCCTGCATTGCAGGCAGATTCTTTTACCAGCTGAGCTATCAGGGAAGCCCAGAAAGTTGACATAGTAGTTATAAATAGAATATTAAGTTCAAATGGTTGCAGAATATATATATTCTTTTCAAGCACATGTAGAATATTTATAAAAAATGGTCACAAAGGAAGTTTGAATAAATTCCAGTGTTTGAAATTACATAGAGCATTTGTTGTGACCCCAATACAATTAATAGACAATAACATATATTTGGATATTAAGAAATATATTTCTGAATATTCTTTTGATTAAAGAAAAGATTATAATGAATATTAGAATATATTTTAACTGAATAGTAAGGAAAGCACTACAATTTAAAATTGATGGGTATAGCTAAAACAGAGATTAGACGGAAGTTCATTCCTATCAGTATATATAGTAGAAGGTAAAAAAGCCTGAAAATTAAGAAGCTAAACATTAGAAAAAAAGAATAGCAAAATAAACACAAAGAAAGCAGAGAGGATAGCAGTAGAAATTAATTTTTTAAAATTGCGAGTATGTGATAGAATCAACAAAGCCAAACAATGTTTCTCTGAAATAAATTTTTAAATTGATAAAGCACTCATGACTGACTCCTCCTGCTCCTCTCCAACAAGAGGGAGATGAGACCCAAAAACTAATAATCATGAAAACATGATACTAGATCATGAAAGCATCATACTACTTTCAATCCAAAATATATATAAGAATATCTACATAAATTCTAAATTAAATACTATTAGCAAATGGAATCCAGCATTATTTATTTAAAAAATATAATGCAATTATAATCAAGTTTATCTTACTAATGTCATATTGTTTATCTTTAAATTAGTGTAATTGATCACATTTAACAATATGGATAAAATAAATCAATAGATTAGGAGAAAATCTGATAAAGCTTACCATCCAATCAAGATAAAAATTCCTAGTAAACTAAGAACAGTAGTTATGTTCTTCATATGATAAAAGGTATTTACAAAAATCACAACAGATGTCATGCTTAATGGTGAAACCTTGAATTTTTTTCTTTGGTATTAGAAGCAATGTAAGCATTTCCAATATTACAACTTCTGCTTAACACTGCATCTGGTATCCTGATCAGTACATTAAGGCAAGAAAAAAAAGACACAAGGATTAGAAATAAATAATTTCCATCATTAAGAATTATTTAATCACATATGTAGACAATCCAAAATAATCTACATATAAATTATTGGATTTGCATATAAAGTATTAGATTTACATATAAATTATTAATTACAATAAATTATTGTAATATAATTATAATTTATAATATAATTTATATTATATATAGTTTATAATTTACAAATATATAACAGATAAATTACATACAAATTATTACACATTAATTTACATATAAATTATTATTATACAAAGAGTTCAAGATTGTAATGTGTATAAGAGACAGCACGACCCACTATCTGTACTTAGAGTGAAATCTACAAAGAAATATACCAAATTCCTGTAGAGATAATTGTGGAACATTACTGAGAAAATTTAATGAAGAGCTAAATAAATGGAGGAAAATACCATAAGCATGGATTGGAATACTATGTCAGAAAATATGAATTATCACCAAAGTGTCGTATAGATTCAGTGAAATTCCAATCAAAATCCTAATCATTTTTATATGTATATACATATATATGTAACTTGACAAGAGAGTTATAATATATATGGAAATACAAATGAATATTGTTCAACAATAAAACGGGATGAAGTACTAAGTTATCTACATCATGGATGAACCATAAAGACATTTTGCTGAGTGAAAGAAAGCAGGCATGAAAGGCCGTGTATTGTATGATAGCACTTCTATGAAGTGTTCAGAATAAATAATTCTATATGTAGATGGGGAAAGTAGGTTATTTTGTCTAGGGCTAGGATATTTGATTGAAAATGGAAAATGACTGCTGATAAGTATGGACTTTCCTTTCGGGTGAAGAAAATGTTTTTCAAATTGGTTTTAGTGATGATTATACAACTCTGTGAATGTATTAAAGCCATTGACTTGTACATTTTAAATGAGCAAATTACAATGTGTAAATTGAATTTGCATAATACAGTAATATTTAAAATCCCCAAACTGTATAGTATTTAAAAAGGCATGCTTAAGTAGTAAAATGATAAAGAAAATCAAGGAAGTGAATAAGATAAAACTCAGGAGAGTGATTTTTTTCCATGGGAGAGAAGGAATTAAATTAGAAATATAGCAGAAGGAAGCGGGTGACTCTGGAGTGCTGTTTTTGTCTCTTGCTTTACTCAGGTTATGGTTACACATGCCTTTATTTTACATTAGTATACTGAATTGTCCACTTATGTTTTAAATATCTGTATCTGTATTTGTGTTATGCTTCACAATAAAAATGTAACAGGATGTAAAAAAGTTTATATAAAGGCATAAATAGGAAAAATGATACGGTTAGAAACATGGTAAACCTATCAAGTAGTCAGTCATGAAGACACACCTGTACTGCTAGGAATGAAGGCTCTGGGTCTGTCTGTCAGTTCTCCTCTAGATGCTCCTCCTTTTGGCTCTTGGTTAGTTTGGGGTCAAGTCTTCTATCCCTAGAACATTAAGGGGAGCCTGTTACCCAAGACAAAGCAGTGATCATACATTTGTTTTCTTTTGTGTTCTTCATACTTTCTTATAAGAGTAATGTAAGTAAGCAGAGTGTAAGGATGATGGAGCAGTGATGATGGTGATGAGGATCGTGATGGTGGTGATGATATAATGGAGAGCCTTCATTCTGACATACCCTAAGACAGACAGTGTGCTTCATCTCAGGTAGTCTTCAAAACAGTCATGGAAAGTAGTTGGTAATTTTCTTACTGATTTTTTTTTTCCTATATAAGAATCAGAGGAATGGAAATTTCAAATGAAACACATGCAAGGTCACCCATTTGGAAAATGAAAGAGCAGTGATTGAAATTCAGTATATTTCCTGAATCTGGTTTTTTGACTCTACCTTTTGAATAATAAGTTTAGTATGACTACATCATACCATCTCATACTGATTTTTGTTCCTTTTCCATCATTTGAGAGAGACAGGGAAGGCAGTACTAATTCCAATCTATGAGAAAGAAAAGGAGTCTTAGGGGCATCAAAGCATGCTTAAATTGTGACAGGTGACACTGAAATCCAGAGTCCAAAGGTCTACAGAATTGCCTGACATGTCATGAGGTCTCATTGGTAATTAGGTACCTGGGGCGTGTTTCTATTATTCTTTTTTTCTTAACTGTGGCATTATTGAGGAAACATCAATGTCACGCGTGCATTTCTTCCTGAGTCACTTGAGAATGTTGTAATTAGGTTGAATTGTTTAGTCATAGCATGTTCTAAGTGGAGCTTCCTACACTTCAAATCAAATTTCTCTGCTTCTTTGAAGAGCCTTTTCCTCCCTCCTCCCCTTAGCCTTTGCAGAAAGAGCAAAGCCTGGACCACATCCTCTGGAGATATTTCCCCCCAGTAGTCTCTTCTACCCTCCCACACAAATCCTGGGACCTCATTAACACCACCTGTAGGAGCTCATTCATTTCTTCCCCTCTAACCACAGGGAACTCAACAATTCCTGGAGCTCCTCTCCAGCCAAATAATACAATGCATTGACAGTTGTTTCTTTGGCAGCTTGACAGTTTTGCATCTCCTGCTTGTTCACACTCCATAAGAACAATGAGAGTTAATGACAGCATAGGGTCCTGGTTTTCCTGCTTTCCTTCACAGCATGAAAGAACCGAAAAGAAACCTATTTTTAAGAATTGTTTCTTCTTTTTCCAAAGAGAAAATGCAGGCTCAGATGGGAAATGTCCTGCTTCAAGTGAGTTAGTGACTGAGAAAGGATTAGAAACCAGATCTAACTCTTAGGTCTGTATTCTTTCTGTAATTCAGGTTTGCATACATTTTTGAGATCAATTATATCTTGGTGCTTTTGTTATTTAGATAATAAGGGTTCCAATTACAGAAGGAGCATAATGGTAGGAATATCTTGGAATGGTATGAATGTCTCTCAATTCAGGAATAGCTCAGATTGCTAAAATTCAAGGAAGCAGAAAATGTTAATGATAAAAATATGATTACAAGATGATAGAAAACAGGAAAGAATTGATTGAGAGGAATAGTACTCAGGATTGTGATACTCAAATATGGTTAACACCATTTAAAACTTGAATGTGGGAATGCTATTAATCATTGTGACAAATAATATCATTTAGGGCAAGAATATTTAAAACATATCTCTTAACCCAAATGTGAAAACGTCTGGTTCAGACTACATGGGTAGTCTGATTTGTTGGTGGAAAAGAATATGAACGTGAAATGAGAAGGCATAGGTTGTAATTCTGACCCCAGATGTGTTTAGCAGAGATATTTCATCTCACTGATAAAATGAGAAAAACATACATTATATCCATAGTTACTCAAATTTTTTGTACATAGGAATCACTTAGGGGACTTAGTAAAATGCAGATTCTAGGGTCCCATTTCCAGAGTTTCTGATTCATTGATTTGGGAGAGGGCTGTAGAGTGTACTGCGTCAAATTCCTGATAAGTTTCTAATGAAAGCACTTCTAGAACCATGCCTGAAAAAAATGAAAATATACTGGGAATAAGGACCCATCAAAGATTTAACAATTTTTTAGCATTTGCTTTCCACCCGCAGAAACCTAAAATCTAGCTGAAATTCTCTACCATTTAATAGCACTTTCAGAACATTACCTGTTTGCTGCCTTGGGTCATAATGCCATACATTCAATTTATGTATCAAATTTATGGGCTTGTGTGGAGGCCAATGCTATCTAGCAGGAGGGAGCATTAGTCTGAATTCCAAGGCAAAGTATTAGCCTGTTTGACCACGACTTCATTTCCTTTGATTCCCCAAGTAGATGTTATAGGTCTCTATTGCTTTCAAAATAGTTGAACAAGGAGAGGCTCTTCCAATTTTTTAATTAAGTAAGCTTTGACCTTCAAGGCTGTAATTGCTCTTGACATCTAACTTATTGCTTAATTAAAACAGTGAGATACAAGACCTCTCTTCTGGAAAGAGAGTCATGGTTATTTCTATTTTATGAAAGTCCCTCTTTTATCTGAAAGGTATGGGCTGAGGTGATCATAGGATAATGCCCCATTTCAGAGAGAAAGGATCCAGCAGGCCTCAACCTGAAGTGAGTCATATCTTTCTGAAACAACTAGAGCTTATGAAATTATTAGGCAGAAAGAAAGAAAAAAAAAACTAAATCATTTTGTTGTGTTATGTCAGTAGAAGAAACAATGAGAAATTAAGAATGATGACATTTCCTTGAGCAACTGAATAGAAATAATTATTTTCCCCTGTTTTAAAAACAAATACAAAATGATACCAATTTTCCTTCTTTATATGCCTTTTTTTCGCATGGCTTTTTAAGTGCCTTTGCATCTGCAGGAAGAAATATTCCATAAAGCTTTTCTTTTTTTTTTTTTTTTTCACAAAGTCATTGAGGGTTTTAAATGATAATGTGTTTAAAAATTAGAAAGCCAACATCTTTTCCCTCCTCTATTTTCAGAAGAAAGACTTGTGAGAAAGAATGAGGGCAACAGAAAAAGGAAATTGTTAAGTATGGAGTTATGGATGATTTCTATAAATCATCCTGGTAAGTGGAAAATTTTTAGAAGTAATACTGCACCATTTAGCCTACTGGGTGCTATGGTGACTTAATTAGAACAGAGATCAGTTTTGCTAAAGAATTGTCAGCCTTCTAGCTTAACTGGCTTAAATGATTCAGCATAAAGTTTATAGTGATAAGATCATGGGTCCTCACATGTTGGAACGTGAAAGGATCTTGGAGATCAATGATTCCAGTTCCTTCAGACATGGAGTCTGAGGTAGAGGAAAGGATATAGCAGGACAGTAGGTAGGAGACAGAATCAGAAGAATTCAACCCTTTCTGACTCGCTTTCCTCAATCTGGTGCCATTTTCCCATCATTGTAGGAATGAGATATCAGTCTAAATGGCCACAGTAGACATCTGTTCTTGGGTTTCTCTGTTGGGAAAAAGAAGCAAAGCTAGTTTGTTCCTAGAAAATGAACACATACTGCAAGTATATCTTTTAAATGTAAGTGTGCCTCTGAGTGTGTTTGAGTGAACTCTGGGAGATGATGAAGGACAGGGAAGCCTGGTGTGCTGCACCCCATGGAGTTGCAGAGTCGAACACAACTGAGCAACTGAAGAACTGTGCGTGTGTGTATCTATATGTATTTATACTGTTTGTGTCATTTTTTTCCCACTTCACATTGTTCTCTAAGAATTTCCCCAATGTCATTAACACTCTTTGGAAAAAAATGATTTGGTAGGATTACATCCCATTTTATCACATGGGAATAGCATATTCTTCACTCATTGGTTAATTTTTAAATAACATTTATAGTTTTTAAAATACTGATGGACACTTTTTATAGAAATCTTTGACTGAATTACTGAAGTTTTTCCTTGGTTAAATTCCTAGACTCAGAATATCTTGGTCAAAGGGCAGACTTTTTTGTTTGTTTGCTTGCTTGTTTTTTAAATTAATTTTTATTGAGATACAGGTGCTTTACAATAGGTTCCCACCCTCTGGGATATAATGCCTGATGATCTAAGGTGAAGCTAATATATGAATAATAGAAATAAAGCACATGATAAATGTAATGCACTTGAATTATCCCAAAACCACCACCCCCACAGTCCATGGAAAAATGGTCCCCTTGCAACTGGCTCCTGGGGCCGCAACGCTTGGGGACCACTGTTTTCTGCCATAGAGCAAAGTGAATCGGTTATGCAAAAACCCATATTCCCTCCTTTTAGATTTCCTTCCCATTTAGGTCACCACAGAGCATTGAGTAGAGTTTTCTGTTCTATACAATAGGTTCTGATTAATTACCTGTTTTATACATGGTGGTGTATGTATATGTATATCAATCCCCAACTCCCAGTTCATCTCACCCTTTCCTTCCTCCCTTGATATCCATGTGTTTGTTCTCTACATGTGGCTCTCGCCTTCTGCTGTGCAACTAAGTTCATCTTTACCATTTTTCTAGATATCACATATAAGTGATATTATATGATATTTGTTTTTCTCTTTTTGACTTACTTCACTATGACAGTTTCTGGTTCTGTCCACATTTCTGCAGATGACACTGTTTCATTTCTTTTTATGCCTGAGTAATAATCCATTTTATATATGTGCTACATCCTCTTTGTCTATTCCTCTGTTGTTAGACACTTAGGTTGCTTCTATGTCCCGGCTATTGTAAATAGTGCTACCGTGAACATTGGGTTGTATGTATCTTTTTGAAAAGACCCATTTTGGGGCTTCTGACACATCTTGCCTTGGGAGTCTTCAAAGGATGCTAATAAACAGGGCCCTTCTTTCCTAAACAAAGTGATAATTAAGACAAAGAGTAAGGCATATGGAAGTAAAAATGTCACACAATTGTTAAAACTGTATCAGAGGATATATCTTAGCTTAAGAGCCCAGTGGCCTTCCTAACTAAGCCCCATGGTCAAGCTTACAGCACGCAGAAGAGGATAAATACCTGCTTCTTACAGGCAGTGCACTCACTGAGAGAAGAAATGGGAGCTGTTGAAGGCAGCATGCATATTTCCTTTCCCCAAATTACTGTTTGTGTAAATTACTCCACTCGCTTTTGGTGCAGCCAGAAAATGAGCAGAGATATCTGGGAGTATCTTGAATATTGAAATTCCCTCAAGAATCGAAGAAGCATTCCTTCCCCTAAATACTCAGCAAATTGCTCCTCCATCCAACATCTCCTGACTCTAAGTGCCAGGTACCCTACAGAACACTGAGGGAACTGGATGAATTAAGACACACTGTGTGCTCTGAGGTGACTTTAGTTGATATTTCTCAAAGACCTGTCACATACCCAGTTTGATTGGTTTCTATGTGCAGTGCCCTGTGAGATAAGAGAGCACTCCATCTTAGGACTTGGGCATCTAGCCTACTAGCAGCAGAGAAAACCAGTAGCTAGAATTGTATTGATCACCCATTCCCCCAGAGCAGTATGACAACCTGAGAAATTAATTTTGCTTTGAGACAAAGAATGCTGTTCAAAGGATATAATAGTACTTGGTCTGTCCAGGTAGTAATGGTGGTAATAATAGCAGGAGTTATTATGTATTGAACACTTACTAGATGTCAGCCTCTGTGCAGAGCCCTTTGGGATGATTTCTCCTTGAATACTATTCATAACTCTAGGAGTCAGGTGCCAAACTTAGACTCAGGGAGGTTGTTAGTAGTAAGTCCAGGGGTATCCGTTACTGGGGGATAGATTCAAAGTCAATGTGTTTAACACCAGGGCTTGAACTTTTAACTATTACATTTCAGATAGAGGAGAAGAACAAGTGATTCCTCAGATGTATAGAGCAGTCAGGAAATCTTGGGAGAAAGGGTAGTTACAGGTTCAGAGAGATGATCAGTGAGCACCTGGGAAATCTCTTCGCAGGTTCCATGGCTCGCGTTGAAGACACAAAGGGAAAGACAGAAAAAATCAGGTCACAACCCTAACAGTGCTCTGTGGGTATCAGAGGCAGAATTTTCAGAAAGAGTGGCTGTGATACAGACTGTAAATGAAGCAGAAGTTTAGTTCTTAAAAACAGAGGCCTAAAATTTGAGAATGTACAATGTTCCTCTTGTATTTGTCAGGGAGGAAGACCTATTCCTCTGTTTCCTTAGGTTCAAGAGTTGGGGGGTGGGAGGATGAGAATTAAACAAACAAACAAAAGTAACGGGAGAAAAAGCATGTAAGTTTTATTTATGTTTACTTGCACTGGTGTTCACAGAAAATAAGTGAAACTCAAAGAGGCTAGACTTGAGGGCTTATAAATCCTTTTAGCAAAAGAGAAGGGATATGGGCTTCAGAGACTGGTGCATTTTGGAGAAGTACAGGGATGAAACTAATGGACGACAACAGCTGTTTTAGTGAGGTCTGTTTGTACAGACATGTCTCAGGCTGACTCTTTGCCTCCAATAATGTGTCACCCCCTTCTTCTTGGTATAGGGGAAGGGTATACTGTCACAAGGAAAATTTATCCCATCTGCATAAAAAGAGATTTATGCTTTACCTTTAGGCAGAATAGGATGAGGGCCGAGAACTCTTTCTGCCTCTGTTGATTCTCAGTTGCATTCAGGTCAAAGTGGCATATTTTAGGGTAGTGTATCCTGATCCCTTTTTCTGTGTGTCCTCTTCTAATTAATCTAATAAAGTGGGATTGATGCTTTATGATTAGCAGTCATAAATAGAGTTATCAGTCTACTCTTTCCAAGGCAGAGGATATATCCTTGGAACAGAATTATCTGAATTGGCTGAGATGAGTGCATCAGTCTGGGTCCTCTGTGAAACAGGCACCAAGATGGGACTGAATGTGCAAGGATTTTATTTTAGGGACAATACTTGTGTAAAAGAAAAGAGGGAATGAATCAGGAAGGTTGAGAGAGATGCAGTGCCATGAGACAATGTGAAAGAGAGATAGAAGGTGGAATGAATCATCATGAATTGCCGTGCAGTCTATGAAAGATTCAGCCAAGACATCAGAGAGTCTCAGTGTGATGCAGGACATCAGTGGTGTCTGTCTCCTAGGATGGCTCTGTCTTAGGGGCCCCTCTGGACCTAGTCATTAGCTGGCAGCCAGAGGGACTCACGGTGTCTGTGCTGGTGTGGGGATGGATTTCAAAGTTCATCAGTTGGGATCCTAAGTCACCCTCCCTTTGGTGACAAAGGTCTGGATAGTCAAAGCTATGATTTTTTCCCGTAGTCAGTACAGTCCAGATTTTAGTGACAGTCACTCAGTCATGTCTGACTTTTTGTGACCCCATGGACTATACCGTCCATGGAATTCTCCAGGCCAGAATACTGGAGTGGGTAGCCATTCCTTCTCCAGGGGATCTTCCCAACCCAGGGATTGAATCCAGGTCTCCCACATTGCAGGTAGATTCTTTACCAGTTGAGCCACCAGGGAAGGCCCCAGATGTGAGATTTGGACCATAAAGAAGGCTGAGCACTGCAGAATGGATGCCTTTGAACTGTGGTGCTGGAGAAGACTCCTGAGGGTTCTTTGGACTGCAGGGAGATCAAACCAGTCAATCCTAAAGGAAATCAACCCTGAATATTCATTGGAAGGACTGATGCTGAAGTTCCAAAACTTTGGCCACCTGATGTGAAGAGCTGACTCATTGGAAAAGATGCTGATGCTGGGAAAGATTCAAGGCAGGAGGAGAAGAGGGCAAAAGAGGATGAGATGGTTGGATGGTGTCACTGCCTCATTGGACATGAGTTTGAGCAAACTCTGGGAGATGGTGAAGGGCAGGGAAGCCTGGCATGCTGCAGTCCATGGTGTCACAAAGAGATGGACACAACTGAGCAACTGAGCAACAATTATAGAAGGTGATCAAGGAACATTCTCAGGACTGTGCAAATATATATCAGAGCATGCTTCAATAGTATATAGCTGAGAAACTGAGACACAGTGAGATTGATGAATTTCCTCCAGATGAATGCTGACTCTGAGATAGAAACTGAGGTTGCCTGGGTGTGAAGTTCCTCTCTCTCAGGAACTACTCAGTATAGAGCTCTGCTGTAGAGGTTTTCTCAAACTTGAATGTGCATCAGAATCCCCTGGAGCCTTGTTAAGACAGTGAATGCTTGGAACCATCCCCAGAGTTTCTGAGTCTAGAGATCAAAGCAGGGCCTGGGAATTGGCATTTCTAATAGATTCCCAGGTGAAGCTGATACTGCCAGTGAGGGAAATAAGCTTCGAGAACCTCTGTAATCAGTATTTTATGTTTCTTGGTTCTCTGCATGCACACACACACACACACACACGTGTGTGTGTGTGTGATTAGAGGTGGGGGCAGGGGAAAATGTCTTATTTATTTTATAAACTCCTCCTCACACAGTTGAAATACTGTGCCTAAGCTGTCACAGGTATGTAATAAACATTTGTGAAATTGAATTGCCTTTACTTGAGGAAAATTTTATGAAATACTCAATATCATGAAAATAGACTCATCTTTTCAGAGGAAAAACATTGGAACTGACTCATATTTCTGCCAGAAAGGACTTCTCCTTGGGAGAAACAGAAGCGCCTTGTCTGTTTTCCCTATCCCTGTGGCAGTTCACACCTCTCCTACTTCAACCATATTCACTGAAGACAGGGAACAAAAGAGGGCAGAAGCAGGGTGGCAAAGTCTTTGTGATGTCTAGTTTGTGGATGGTTCTATTTTACTTATGCGCGCGCGCACACACACACACACACACACACACACACACACACACATACATATGCAAGTGTGCTCAGTTGTGTCCGACTCTTTGCGACCCTTTGGACTATAGCCCGCCAGGCTCCTCTGTCAGTGGGATTTTTCAGGCAAGAATCCTAGAGTGGGTTGCCATTTCCTCCTCCAGGGCATCTTCTTGAACCAGGGCTAGAACCCGTGTCTCCTGTGTCTCCGGCCTTGCAGGTGAATTCTTTATGTGCTGAGCAATCAGGAAAGCCCATGTATACTCATGCATAAATATATATTAAATAAATATATATGTAAATATGTAAATAAATACACATAAATAAAACATATATATGTATATGTATATATAAAAGACTATGTAATACAGAATAGAGTATTATATATAAATATACAATAGGATTTATTTATCTTTGATGCATGCGACAGCAAGTACAAGGGAAGATGTGGTGGCTGCTAGTTTTCCCATCTGATGATAACTCTTAAGAATTCACTTCCTTCCCTGCGGCTTCTGGGTTTGTTACTTTGTATAGTCCGATGGTAAGCCAAAGTTCATGGAAAGACTTAATCTTTGATGCAGCTGCTGCCTGGTGAGGCCCTGACCTGCCCAGTCCTGTCTGCAGTAGTCCTGATTATTAAGAGTATTGTGTCCCTGGCACTGATCTAAGAGCTTCACATGCACAATTTACTTACTAATCACAAAAAAACTATACAATGTCGGTCTTATTCTTATTCCCATGTCACTAGTTAAAAGAATGGGGCAGAGAGTGAATAGAATGGTCTGCATTTGGGGCTGGCAAGTGCTGGATCTATGATTTGAACCCTGTTCTATTTGGCTACAGTATCTTTTCACTCAACCACAACTTCCCTTATGCTGATCGTCTTGCAAGGGTCACTCAACACTCCTGAAACACAGCAATGAGATAACTGAGCAGAAAGAAAGCGGGTGATTTTCTTTATGTCATATAGTAAAGTAACAACAGAATCAGAAGTAGAACAAATGTATCCGTGTTTCCTGAGTCAGTGTCAATGACTTTCCTAGTTGCCATGCCTAAGCATCATTATTCCTCTCTCTGGTTCTTCTCCATGACAACTGGGCATCTTTTAGTTGTCCCTCTCATGACTCAATGCTAACATAATTTCTGTCCCATCTCTGCTTACTTAGGCTTAAAGTCCATTTTCATTCTCTCCCATTCCTATTATCCCAGGAGTCCCTAGGATCTCCTTCAGTTATACACATATTAATTTCTCCACAAGCCATTTGCCTAGATGTTAGGTCTGATTTGGTAGAAACTTTAGGGTGAAGGATAACACCACCACCTCGCCTGTCTCATTGCTGAGGGAATGATGCTCTGAATATCATGGCCGATCATTTGCTCATGCCTTTTCATTATTTATAATTACCAAGGAACCCAAGAAGAAACTCGTCGGGACTTTCATCACATGGACAAGCCAGTGATTGCAATCAGTATGCTCACTCATGTCCTTCAGACCTGGAGAAAAGCATGACCAGCTAGCTATAGAGCCTTTGTAATCACATCTTCCCAGGCAGAGAAACTACCCAAGTGAGAAGAAACTGCTTTTCCATTGTCTCCTGGAAACACTGTGTCATCTTTTTTCATTGGTGTCCTGTAAAAGTTAGGATGCCACTTCCATTTTGGGTTACTAGAGAGGATGCTACAAATAATTATGATGTTGATATTAATAATCAATATCAATATGATAATTAATATTAACAGCAATATTGTGAATGCAATACTAATGTGGCCAGTGAGTAGGAAAAAAAAGAATTCAAGCAAGGTTGAGGACTTATTTACCTCATTTCCCACCAAACTCAAAAATAAATGCCTTCCGTGTCCTCTTAGATTCTTTTATTGGGTTTAAATTATTCCAACTAATTATTCACATGTTCTCTCTTACTATTTGTCGTAAAGGTTCTGGGCCTTATTACCCAAAGTGTGGAAACTGTTGATCCTCTGGAGTGGTGGTTTCCAAATTCTGGTACAAGAATGGATGCTTGCACGATGTTTATACTATTGCATGGAAGAATGAATAAATAAATCTATACAGGGTACAGATTGCAAAGGTTGTTACTTCCTAATCTCCTCCATGGGACCTCCACTGGCTCTTGGCTGCTTCCTCATCACAGTATTTCCATCCCCAGGAACAGTGTAGCACACAACAGGCTTTCAATACATATCCTTTCAGTAAGTGAATGAATGCACTGTCTTGTTTAGGGAAGAGTTTTTTTCTTTTCTGTTATTATGTCCTTTTTGGTGCTAAAATATCTTTTTCAAAAAAAAAAATATTAATAGAGAATATTTTTCATGCCCTTACATGGCAAAACTAAAAGCTAAGGATCCTGTCTTGGTCATTTAAATTTTATTTTTTTAATTTCACTGGGTTGGGTATATAACAACCTGGAAATCACTGGTGTAATGTATTTCTTAATGTTAAAATGGAGGAATTACTGTCCAGAGAGAGGAAATAACTTGCCTGAAACCCCAGTAACTAGATTTTTATCTGTCCCCCCATCCGCTCTTTTGTTATATAGAATTATAGGTTGATTCTTTTTCTCCTTCCTTCCTCTCATCTGTTAATTTTTTTAGTCTTGCGTTTTTATAGATTATTGTGGTCTCTACAAATTGTAAGCTCTTTGAAAATGTGAAAGTGAAGTCACTCAGTCATGTCCGACTCTTTGCGACCCCGTGGACTGTAGCCCACAAGGCTCCTCCATCCATGGGATTCTCCAGGCAAGAATACTGGAGTGGGAAATGTGGGTCATGCTATATTCTTATTTTATGGAGTTAAAAACACCCTTTGTTTAGGATGGTGCTATCTGTGATATGGGACTTTGGCCTTGAAGATTAAGCTTTGTGGATACAAATAAAAGCAAGGAGCTCTTTTCCTTTCCTTTTTGGATATTAATCCCTTTTTTGACATATGGTTTGCTAATTTTTCCCCATTCTGTAGACTTTCTTTTCTTTCTATTAGTTATTTCTTTTGCTATGCAGAAGCTTTTGAGTTTGATGTGGTCACGTTTGTTGATTGTTGCTTTTGTTGTGTAGTTGGTGTCCTGTCCAGAAAATCTTTGCCAAGACTAATATTGATGAACTTCATAACTATGCTTTATTCTGACAATTTTATGGTATCAGGTTTTATGTTTAAGCCTTGATGCATTTTAAATTAATTTTTATGAGTTGTGTGAGATAGGAGTTCAGTTTCATTTTTCTGTATGTGTTTCTCCACTGCTTTCTCACACTATCTTTTCTTCATTGGGTATTCTTGGCTCCCTTGTCAAATATTAGTTGACCATATATACTGAGACTTAATTTTTGGCCTTCTATTCTGCTTCATTTTCATATTTCCCTGATGCTGGGAAAGATTGAGGGCAGGAGAAGGGGACGACAGAGGATGAGATGGTTGGATGGCATCACCACCTCAATGGACATCGGTTTGGGTGAACTCTGGGAGTTGGTGATGGACAGGGAGGCCTGGCATGCTCCAGTTAGTTCATGGGGTTGCAAAGAGTCGGACACCACTGAGCGACTGAACTGAACTGATTCTGCTTCATTGGTCTGTATGTTTGTTTTTCTGCTAGTACCATACTGTTTTTATTGCTATGGCTTTGTAGTATGATGTAAAAATCAGGAAGCAACAGGCAGATGCAAAGATGCTCAAATCAAAAAATCAGAGGAAAACATATTAAAACTTCAATGAACTATCACCTCACATCTGTTGAAATGGTTATCATCAAGAAGACAAGACATCAGGTGCTGCTGAGGATGTAATGAAAGGTGAACTCTTATACACTCTTGGTGGGAATGCAAATTTTTCCAACTATTATGGAAAACAATATGGGGTTTTATCAAAAAATTAAAAATAAGTTGTTGTTGTTCAGTTGCTAAGTCACGTTCGTTGGGTAGTCTTTGCTACCCCTGATTTCTATTACAATTGACTGATTCGATCTTCTTGCAGTTTAAGGGACTCTCAAGAGTCTTCTCCAGCACCACAATTAGAAAGTATCAATTCTTTGGTGCTCAGCCTTCTTAATGGTCCAACTCTCCCATCCATCCATGATTACTGGAAAAACCATATGTGGACCTTGAGGTCTACCCTACAATCTGGCAGTTCTATTCTAGGATAATATTCCCAGAAGAAATGGAAACAGGATTTTGAAGATATATATGTATATATACTCCCATGTTTATTGCAGTGCCATTTACAATAGCCAAGTTATGCTGCTACTGCAAAGTCACTTCAGTCGTGTCCGACTCTGTGTGACCCCATAGACAGCAGTTCACCAGGCTCCCCCATCCCTGGGATTCTCCAGGCAAGAACACTGGAGTGGGTTGCCATTTCCTTCTCCAATGCATGAAAGTGAAAAGTGAAAGTGAAGTCTGAGTCGTGCCCGACTCTTAGCGACCCCATGGACTGTAGCCCACCAGGCTCCTCTGTCCATGGGATTTTCCAGGCAAGAGTACTGGAGTGAGGTGCCATTGCCTTCTCTGCCAAGTTATGGGAACAACACAAATAATCATCAGTGGATAAATGGATAAAAAAGATATTGTGTACATATACACAATAGAATATTATCCAGATGTGATAAAGGAGGATATCTTCTCATCTGCAGTGACATGGATGGGTCTTGAGCACCTCATGTTCAATGAGATTAAGTCAGAAAGAGAAAGACAAATGCAGTATGATATCACCTGAATGTTTAACTAGAATTCTCATAAAAAAGAGTGAAATGGTTGCCAGGGGATGAGTGATAGGGGAAGATTGATGGTGTTTAAAGGTACAAACCTGCAATTGGTAGTAAATCAGACACTGAGATCTAATGCACAATATAGTGAACATAGGCAACACTATTATACTACAATTTTGTAATGTGATAAAAATCACTATGACAATGATATATAAACATATATTCATGTAAACTTATCAAAAATAATACAGTGTACACCTTGTTGTTGCTTGGTCACACAATTGTGTCCGAATTTGCGAACCGACCAACTGCAGCATACCAGGCTTCTCTGTCCTTCACCATCTCCCAGAGGAGTCAGTGGTGCCATTCAAACAACTCATCCTCTGTTGGCCCCTTCTCCTCCTGCACTCAATCTTTCCAGCAACATGGTCATCATTTCCAATGAGTCAGTTCTTTGCATAATGGGCCAAAGTATTGGAGCTTCAGCTTCAGCATTAGTCCTTCTGGTCAATATTTAGGAGTGATTTCCTTTAGAATTGGCTGGTTTGATCTCTTTGCAGTCCAAGAAACTCTCAAGAGTCTTATCCAACAACACAGTTCAAACGCATTAATTCTTCAGCGCTCAGCCCTATGGTCCAACTCTCATATCCATACATGTATGTTTTAATTTTACTTAATGTTATACAAAAAATGTTATATAACAAATATGTTATAAAACAAGGATATAAACCATTATATCTACTACTGTCAGCGAGAATCCCATAGAAGAAGTGGAGTAGCCCTCATAGTCAACAAAAGTCTGAAATACATTCAGTTCAGTTCAGTCGCTCAGTCGTGTCTGACTCTTTGCGACCCCATGAATCTCAGCAAGCCAGGACTCCCTGTCCATCACCAACTCCTGGAGTTCACTCAGACTCACGTCCATCGAGTCAGTGTTGCCATCCAGCCATCTCATCCTCGGTCGTCCCCTTCTCCTCCTGCCCCCAATCCCTCCCAGCATCAGAGTCTTTTCCAATGAGTCAACTCTTCGCACGAGGTGGCCAAAGTACTGGAGTTTCAGCTTTAGCATCATTCCTTCCAAAGAAATCCCAGGGTTGATCTCCTTCAGAGTGGACTGGTTGGATCTCCTTGCAGTCTAAGGGACTCTCAAGAGTCTTCTCCAACACCACAGTTCAAAAGCATCAATTCTTCGGCGCTCAGCCTTCTTCACAGTCCAACTCTCACATCCATACATGACGACAGGAAAAACCATGGCCTTGACTAAACGGACCTTAGTCGGCTAAGTAATGTCTCTGCTTTTGAATATACTATCTAGGTTGGACATAACTTTTCTTCCAAGGAGTAAGCGTCTTTTAATTTCATGGCTGCAGTCACCATCTGCAGTGATTTTGGAGCCCCCCAAAATAAAGTCTGACACTGTTTCCACTATTTCCCCATCTATTTCCCATGAAGTGATGGGACCGGATGCCATAATCTTCATTTTCTGAATGTTGAGCTTTAAGCCAACTTTTTCACTCTCCACTTTTCACTTTCATCAAGAGGCTTTTTAGTTCCTCTTCACTTTCTGTCATAGGGTGGTGTCATCTGCATATCTGAGGTTATTGATATTTCTCCCAGCAATCTTGATTCCAGCTTGTTGTGCTTCTTCCAGTCCAGCGTTTCTCATGATGTACTCTGCATAGAAGTTAAATAAGCAGAGTGACAATATACAGCCTTGACATACTCCTTTTCCTATTTGGAACCAGTCTGTTGTTCCATGTTCAGTTCTAACTGTTGCTTCCTGACCTGCATACAGGTTTTTCAAGAGGCAGGTCAGGTGATCTAGTATTCCCATTTCTTTCAGAATTTTCCACATTTTATTGTGATCCACACAGTCAAAGGCTTTGGCATAGTCAATAAAGCGGAAATAGATGTTTTTCTGGAACTCTCTTCTTTTTCCATGATCCAGCGGATGCTGGCAATTTGATCTCTGGGTACAATTTCAAAAAAGACAGGATGATCTCTGTTCATTTCCAAAGCAAACCATTCAACATCACAGTAATCCAAGTCTATGCCTCAACCAGTAATGCTGAACAAGCTGAATTTGAATGGTTCTATGAAGACTTACAAAACCTTCTAGAACTAACACCCAAAAAAGATGTCCTTTTCATCATAGGGGACTGGAATGCAAAAGTAGGAAGTCAAGAGATAAGTGGAGTAACAGGCAACTTTGGCCTTGGAGTACAGAATGAAGCAGAACAAAGGCTAATAGAGTTTTGCCAACAGAAGGCACTAGTGATAGCAAACAGCCTCCTTCAACAACACAAGAGAAGACTATATGGATATCATCAGATGATCAATACCAAAGTCAGGCTGGTTATATACTTCACAGCAAAAGATGGAGAAGCTCTATAAAGTCAGCAAAAGTAAGACTGGAAGCTGAGTGTGGCTCAGATCATGAAATCCTTATTGCAAAATTCAGACTTAAATTGAAGAAAGTAGGGGAAATCACTAGACCATTCAGGTATGACCTAAATCAAATCCCTTATGATTATACAGTGGAAGTCACAAATAGATTCAAGGGATTAGATCTGATAGATAGAGTACCTGAACAACTATGGATGGAGGTTTATGACATTGTACAGGAGGCAGTGATTAAGACCATCTCCAAGTAAAAGAAATATAAAAAGGCAAAATGGTTGTCTGAGGCCTTACAAATGGCTGAGAACAGAAGAGAAGCTAAAGGCAAAGGAGAAAAGGAAAGATATTCCCATTTTAATGCAGAGTTCCAAAGAATAGCAAGGAGAGATAAGAAAGCCTTCCTCAGTGATCAATGCAAAAAAATAGAGGAAAACAATAGAATGGGAAAGACAAGAGATCTCTTCAAGAAAATTGGAGATACCAAGGGAACATTTCATGCAAAGATGGGCTCGATAAAGGACAGAAACAGTATGGACCTAACAGAAGCATAAGATATTAAGAAGAGGTGGCAAAAATACACAGAAAAACTATGCAAAAAACATCTTCATGACCCAGATAACCATGATGGTGTGATCACTCACCTAGAGCCAGACATCCTGGAATGAGAAGTCAAGTGGGCCTTAGGAAGCACCACTATGGACAAAGCTAGTAGAGGTGATGGAATTCCAGTTGAGCTATTTCAAATTCTGAAAGATGATGCTGTGAAAGTGTTGCACTCAGTATGCCAGCAAATTTGGAAAACTCAGCAGTGGCCACAGGACTGGAAAAAGTTTTCATTCCAATCCCAAAGAATGTTCACACTACCACACCATTGCACTCATCTCACACGCTAGCAAAGTAATGTTCAAAATTCTCCAAGCCAGGCGTCAACAGTACATGAACCATGAACTTCCAAATGTTCAAGCTGGATTTAGAAAAGGCAGAGGAATCAGAGATCTAATTGCCAACATCTGCTGGATCATCGAAAAAGCAAGAGAATTTCAGAAAAACATCTACTTCTGTTTTCTTGACTATGCCAGAGCCTTTAACTGTGTAGATCATAACAGTCTGGAAAATTTTTAGAGAATGGAATACCAGCCCACCTTACCTTCCTCCTGAGAAATCTGTATATGTCAAGGAGCAACAGTTAAAACTGGACATGGAACAACAGAGTGCTTCCAAATTGGGAAAGGACTATGTTAAGGCTGTATATTGTCACCCTGCTTATTTAACTTATATGCAGAGTACATCATGGGAAATGCCAGGCTAGATGAAGCACAAGCTGAAATCAAGAATGCTAGGAGAAATATCAATAACTTCAGATATGCATATGTCACCACTGTTATGGCAGAAAGCAAAGAAGAACTAAAGAACCTCTTGATGAAACTGAATGAGGAGAGTGAAAAAGTAGGCTTAAAACTCAACATTCAGAAAACTAAGATCATGGCATCCCGTCCCATCACTTCATGGCAAATAGATGGGGAAACAATGGAAGCAGTGAGAGACTTTTTTGTTTATTTATTTTTTGGAGGGGGGGCCTCAAAAATCACTGCAGATGGTGATTGCAGCCATGAAGTTAATAGACACTTGCTCCTTGGAAGAAAAGCTATGACCAACATGGACAGCATATTAAAAAGCAGAGACATAACTTTGCCGACTAAGGTTCGCCTAGTGAAAGCTATGGCTTTTCCAGTGGTCATGTATGGATGTGAGAGTTGGACTCTAAAGAAAGCTGAGTGCCAAAGAATTGATGCTTTTGAACTGTGGTGTTAGAGAAGACTCTTGAGAGTCCCTTGGACTGCAAGGAGATCCAATCAGTCCATTCTGAAGGAGATCAGTCCTGAATATCCATTGGAAGCACTGATACTGAAGCTGAAACTCCAATACTTCGGCCACCAGGTGAGAAGAACTGACTCATTGGAAAAGATCCTGATGCTGCGAAAGATTGAAGGTAGGAAGAGAAGGGCATGAAAGAGGATGAAATGGTTAGATGGCATCACTGACTCTATGGACATGAGTTTAAGAAAGCTCTAGGAGCTGGTGATGGACAGGGAAGCCTGATGTGCTGCATTCCATGGGGTTGCAAAGAGTCAGACATGAATGCATGACTGGACTGAACTGAATACAGCAAATTAATCTAATTAAAATCAGGGAAATCCTATTAACCATCACTCTTGTTTCAGAATATAATTGGAGACAAGGAAAAATAAACCTGAAAGTGACTTGTAAACCCTATAAATTTTGTCATCTGCAGTCCTAGTAGGGAAAAAATTGATTTATAGCAGATCAATTAGTTC
The DNA here is from genome assembly GCA_006410635.1 of Cephalophus harveyi. Classification (NCBI taxonomy): domain Eukaryota; kingdom Metazoa; phylum Chordata; class Mammalia; order Artiodactyla; family Bovidae; genus Cephalophus; species Cephalophus harveyi. The sequence continues at coordinate 139,281 of SJYT01023969.1, read as the reverse complement.
ATAAAAGTGGAATGACACATAGAGCATTCACCTTGAACGTGGATATTGAGACTAGATTTGCAAAGTTGATTGATATCCCCTGCCTACCCATCTCTGAATCTTGGGATATTTTTAAAATATATAGGACCACGTTTCTAATATTTAGACCAAAGATATATATGTAGATGTGCATGTGTGCTAAGTTACTTCAGCTGTGTCTGACTCTGTGACCCTATGGACCATAACCCGCCAGGCCCTTCTGTCCTTGGGATTCTCCAGGTAAGAATACTGGAGTGGGTTGACATGCCCTTCTCCGGGGGGGTCTTCCTGACCCAGGGATTGAACTCACATCTCTTACATCTCCTGCACTGGGAGGTAGGTTTTTATCACTGGCACCACATGGGAAGCTCCCATATATGTACATGCAAACACCTAATTAACTTTATTAATGATTCAATGAATGTTAGATCTAAAAAGAAATATTATATTTACTTTTGTCTAAATATTTGCTCTAGATGCCTGACAAGAAACAATAGATGTCTCTTTAACTCTATTCTGTTACTTTTTGCACCTTTTCACTTTACCTAGTATTAGTTATTCATAAAAATCTACTAAGTAATTTGGTTGAAAGTTCTTTTTATACTAATTGGTCAGAGTGGACGTTCTTACTAAAATTGACCTGATCTACTAAGGTCTGTTCTTTTCCTGTCTGGTTCTAATTCCAATTATGTTTTATTTTACTTCTAACTTTGATTATAATTTCTTATTTAAGTTGTTCTTGTTTAATATATATATCAGTTCAGTTCAGTTGCTCAGTCATGTCCGACTCTTTGCGACCCCATGAATCTCAGCACGCCAGGCCTCCCTGTCCATCACCAACTCCTGGAGTTCACTCAGACTCATGTCTATCGAGTCAGTGATGCCATCCAGCCGTTTCATCCTCTGTCGTCCCCTTCTCCTCCTGCCCACAATCCCTCCCAGCATCAGAGTCTTTTCTAATGAGTCAACTCTTCACTTGAGGTGGCCAAAGTACTGGAGTTTCAGCTTTAGCATAATTCCTTTCTAGAAATCCCAGGGCTGATCTCCTTCAGAATGGAGCAGTTGGATCTCCTTGCAGTCCAAGGGACTGTCAAGAGTCGTCTCCAACACCACAGTTCAAAAGCATCAATTCTTTGGTGCTCAGCCTTCTTCCCAGTCCAACTCTCACATCCATACATGACCACAGGAAAAACCATAGCCTTGACTAGACAGACCTTAGTTGGCAAAGTAATGTCTCTGCTTTTGAATATACTATCTAGGTTGGTCATAACTTTCTTCCAAGGAGTAAGTGTCTTTTAATTTCATGGCTGCAGTCAGCATCTGCAGTGATTTTGGAGCCCCCCAAAATAAAGTCTGACACTGTTTCCACTGTTTCCCCATCTATTTCCCATGAAGTGATGGGACCAGATGCCATAATCTTCGTTTTCTGAATGTTGAGCTTTAAGCCAACTTTTTCACTCTCCTCTTTCACTTTCATCAAGAGGCTTTTTAGTTCCTCTTCACTTTCTGCCATAAGGGTGGTGTCATCTGCATATCTGAGGTTATTGATATATATATATATATATATACTTCTAATATCTTAAATAATAGTGTAATAGGGAAAGCTTCCTTTTATTTTCTTTGCCTTTTTATATTATCTGAGTTTATATCCTTGCACACATTAATTGTGCAAATTAAAAATCAAGCAAAATCAAAATGAAGTTAAGCCCTAATCAACTAAAGGATTAACCAAGTCCCTGTTTCTTCTGCCTCATTCAAACTTTGTCTATGTTAATAAAACTAATTATAACAAAACAAATAAAACCTGATAAACTTGGGGGAATTTTTGCTGTAATTTTCTATTATTATTATATCAGGAACTCTTAAATACAGCCCTAAGCGTTGCCATAAGATAGGTCATTAAGGATGAACCCAGCTCCCAACATGGTTTTCAGTACAACGTGCCCATATGCCAAAAGGGTGGGGGCGTGAGTAATTTGGGCATGGCAGCTCCCAGAAGACACATCCAGTATCAGTGTTCCAATCAGACACTTGGCTATGAGCCTCGGGATCCCACTTGTCTTCCTCCTACTGCTGAATGTCAACTGAGGAGAGCCTGTTCTTAATAGGAAGAAAAAAGAGATAATAGAGAAGGAAGCGATCCTTCTGAAATTGATTTGATGCTCTCGGTGCAGCCATAGCCTCAGGGGATGAAGTCATACAATCAGGCTCCTGCCCTGTGGGGGACAGAGTATCCCATCCCAGGTCTATTCACAGGACCTTAATAAGTTCTAGGAGAAAGACAAAGCTCCTTGTGTGTACATCCATACCAATGGATCAAATGAGTTATGTCCAGCCCACTCCTGCGGTTCTTCCACTTGTCTTGGGGACTGACCTGGCATTGTAGACAGATTGAGATGTATCTGTGCAGGAACATGAGTGTGTGTGTGTAAGTGCTTGGGGGTGGACAGGGGGCACATTTATGAAATGGATGTGATATGCAATGCCAGGGCAAAAATTTCTGGTGAGTTTGAGTGGTGAATTTAGGAAAGGTTGCATTTTAAGTTTTACTTATTATTTATACCACGTGTCCATTTGCAAAGTGCTTTCACATTGCAGTCTCTAAATTAATCCTAACTAGATTCCAATGACATTACTAAGACAGGCATAATTATCTTTTTTTTCCCCCCAAGATGGTACAACTAGGTTATACTACTTGCCTCCGGTCACATATTCAGAGTTGCTAAGTGGTACAGTCATGACATAGGACTCATCTCTAAAAACAGTGTCTCTCACTATTCCCAAACTTGCTGTGAATATATAATAACTAGTTAGTTTGCTAGTTTAAACTCTTTAAAACTTTAAATTCTGACTATATCAAATAACTGTGGGGAATCTGGTTTATCCTTTCAGGCTGAGGGCATTTTTCCCCTCTGGTGTAAAAAGAAAATTTTCTCATAAAGTTGCAGTAATAATACTGCTGACATTCAAATTGTCTTCACACAGATTATCTCATTTGAATTGCAGAACAACTCTTTGAGATGAGCAGGCAGGATATAGTTCTTACGACAGTTTAGTGTCCCTAGCAGTTCATTTCTTACTTATATGAAGTGTCACAGCCCATCAAATGCACTTCCAGCCTTGGAAAATTTCTTCAACCTTTGTTGGTAACATTGTGTGTTTTCTTTCATCCTTTTTTTTTTTTTCCCCATATCCTGCAGCCTACCCTTTAAGCCAGCCCTGGCATCCAATACTCTGAACTTGCCTGAGAGTTACACATTCTTACTTATTTGGGAAAACAGTCAGTTAAACTGCTTTGACAGGAAGAGAAACTGAGACCAGCAAAGTTCAATGACTCACCTAGAGCCTGCTTGAAACTCCCGACCAATAAAGATGCAGGAATTTCATCATTATGAAGGCCCATCCGGAGTCTCCCACACTAGAGCTGACATCTGAAACAAGCCTAGTTACCGTGTATCTTTGGTGTACTTCTTATACATCAAATAAGGAGAATTCTTTTTGGTGTAGTTAATTCAGGGGTCATTATGTTTCTCTAAATAGCTTCTCCAATGGATTATTGATAGGTGGAATTTCATCTTTTGGTAAACACTTCATTTATGTCTTTCACTTGTCCCGAGGAGATCAGAAATGTCATGAGAGGGGTAAATACTGACCTCTTTTTAGCCATTATCTAATGGCATCTGGTCCTATCACTTCATGGCAAATAGATGGGAAAACAGTGGAAACAGTGGCTGACTATATTTTGGGGCTCCAAAATCACTGCAGATGGTGATTGCAACCATGAAATTAAAAGATGCTTACTCCTTGGAAGGAAAGTTATGACTAACCTAGACAGCATATTAGAAAGCAGAGACATTACTTTGCCAACAAAGGTCCATCTAGTCAAGACTATGGTTTTTCCAATAGTCTTGTATGGATGTGAGAGTTGGACTATAAAGAAAGCTGAGAGCAGAATAATTGATGCTTTTGAACTGTGGTGTTGGAGAAGACTCTTGAGAGTCCCTTGGACTGCAAGGAGATCCAACCAGTCCATCCTAAAGGAAATCAGTCCTGAATATTCATTGGAAGGCTTGATGTTGAAGCTGAAACTCCAATACTTTGGCCAGCTGATGCAAAGAGCTAACTCATGTAAAAAGACCCTGATGCTGGAAAAGATTGAAGGCAGGAGGAGAAGGAGATGACAGAGGATGAGATGGTTTGGATTGCATCACCGACTCAATGGACATGAGTTTGAGTAAACTCTGGGAGTTGGTGATGGACAGGGAGGCCTGGTGTGCTGCAGTCCATGGGGTCACAAAGAGTTGGACATGACTGAGCGACTGAACTGAACTGACATAAACAAAAGTTTTAGTCCCTTTGTGAATAGGATTGAGGAGACAGAAAATGAAGATAGATCATGGTGGGGATGTGTAATCAATAGCGGTCATAACAATGGCTACTTACTGTGCTCCTGTCATTTTTACATAACTCTACCTATCTTTTATCATCTACTCGTCAAAAAAAGAAGAAAAAAAAAAACAGTTAATAGTGCATAATATCATCGGAAGAGGAAATCAGTTTATGTAGAAGGAATAACTGTTTCAAGGCCATCATGGTTGAAACAGATTTTTGTTTGTTGATACGCCCAATATCATGCCTTTTTTCTGTGCTCTCTGTCTCAGGCTATATTCTTTCAAGGAATCATACAAAATAGACTTCTTAAATGCAGAAGTAGCCATAGAACTTCCTGTTATTCCAATGGAAGAGACAGATACGGCCTACTTCTCTATGAAGACCCGTCACTCTTCTGTAACATCACCCTAGGGCCTAAACTTTTACTTAGGTACACTTCTTTTTAATTGTGCTATGTTCGTCTCAGACTTGCAGAATCTGTTAGCCTACTCAGCAATTTTTAGAAAGAAAGACCTATAAGAACGGTTTTTTCCCCACCTGATTGAAGTCGTAGAAACACTGAAGACTGTCACTGAAGCCCAGAGCAATTACTCCTGGAAGCTGTTCAGCCCACACTTGCCCCAGGCACAGACCTCAGTCACGGGGAAGTCAGAAATGAGTCTGTGCCCTTCCTGGGATAGCTAGTTGACCCTTTATCCTTCTCCTGCTTTTCTTTGGAAGACCAGGATGTAGCTCATTCCATTTCTGTTGTACATTTCTGACTCTTTTCTACACATGCAAACAAAGGTGAGGCTTTTCTGGGGGAGAAATATTAGGCATTGTTCAGTGAGTTGGGGAGGAAGTTCCTGCACCTTTGAAAGTATATCCCAAAGAAAACATTGTGGGGGAAAGAGCATTGAGCTGGAAATCAGGGGCACCTTGATCCTGGAGCTGCCTTCTGACCTTGGATACCACACTGGTGGCCACACTCCTCCCAGCAATTCAGTGTGCCTGTAGTGCCAACTACCTGTGCTCAGTTCTGCCCCATAGAAGGTGAGGACTGCTATTGTTGAAGTGCCCAGAAAAGTCTCTTCTCAGGCTCTTTTTTATCTTTAATTTTTATTAATTAATTACTTAATTTATATTTTTGGCTGCACTGGGTATTCATTGCTGTGTGTAGGTTTTCTCTAGTTGCAGCACTCAGGGGCTGCTCTCTAGCTGCAGCACTCAGGGGCTGCTCTCTAGCTGCAGCACTCAGGGGCTGCTCTCTAGCTGCAGCACTCAGGGGCTGCTCTCTAGCTGCAGCACTCAGGGGCTGCTCTCTAGCTGCAGCACTCAGGGGCTGCTCTCTAGCTGCACCACTCAGGGGCTGCTCTCTAGTTGCAGCACTCAGGGGCTCCTCTCTAGCTGCAGCACTCAGGGGCTGCTCTCTAGTTGCAGCACTCAGGGGATCCTCTCTAGTTGCAGTGGGTGGGCTTCTCACTGAGGTGGTTTCTCTTGTTACACAGCATGGGCTCCAGAGCACGTGGGCTTCTATAGTGGCGGCTCACCGGCTTTGTTGCTCTGTGGCCTGTGGAATCTTCCTGAACTAGGGATCAAACCCATGTCCCCTGCATTGGCAGATGGGTGTTAACCACTGGACCACCAGAGAAGTCCTCTTCTCAGGCTGTTTGTCCTTCAAAATAAGTGGACAAATATGACACATAGAGATCATCTCTAAAACCATCAACAGAGGCTAAGTTTCATGAATTGTGAAATGGGGAGCGACTGCTAATGTGTACAGGTTTCTTCATTGGGTGATTTAAAAAATGTTCTATGATTATAGCAATGATCGTAAAATCCTGTAAATGTTCTAAAAAGCATGGAATTGGGGTGAATTGTATGGTATATGTCCTGGGGGAGGGCATGGCAACCCACTCCAGTATACTTGCCTAGAGAATCCCATGGACAGAGGTGCCTGGCGGGTTACAGTCCATGGGGTCACACAGAGTTGGACATGACTGAAGTGAGTTAGCACACACATATACACATATGGATTATATCTCAATAGAGCTACTGTTATTCCTTTTTAAAGGACTTACAGGTCATAAGCTAATTGTTTTCATGCCTCAGCACATTCTTTTGTTAATTTTGACCTTGAGAAATATGTGCCCTTTGTGACAAGGTGTGCTTTTCCCAAAATAAAGGCAATATATTCTTTCCACTGAATATTTAGGGCAAGGGGACATCATGGGCGCACTGTTTGTACAGCTTGATAGGCAAGAACATTGCATTTTCTTCTTGGTATGACATTAGTCACACTTTTCTGGAGACAAATTAAAGATTTGACGGTGACTAAGTAGGCCCACCATCCCAAATACCTACCTCTACCCCAGAAAAGTCAATTATTCAACTTTCGGGAATGATATTTGCCGTTTCTGGTTTCTTTGAGAAACTGAATCTTACTTTGAATGAATACTTTAAATCTTCAACTTCAAGTGAATAGGTTCATCCAGTCTGTTCCCTATATGATCATGAATGTGGTGTTTCCAACAGTGTTGAAATTGTTGAAGAAGATGTTGAAAAGTGAGGTGTGGACTTGAAGTGGGAGAGAACAGAAAGATGAAATGAAGGCACCAGAACCAGTCTTCACTAAACTTGCAGTCCATGATCTAAAGCTGCTGTGGATGTTGAGGTAAGGAGGGGTTAAAATTCAGAAGTCAGGATGTTTTCATTTTCATGCACAAGCTAGGTGCAAGTTGAAACTGGGAAAATAATGTTGTTCAGAAGAAAAGGATAATTTAATTGGAATTAAAAAAAAAATGTTTCACTCTACATGTGTGTGTCCTTAGAAAATGTGTTTGAATTAGAGAGCAAAAGGAGGAAGAAAAGGAAATGATTTTTAAAAGGGAGATGACAGCAACAGAATTAAGCCCAAACCCTTTACATTAAAGACCAGAAATGTTCCTTTCATCTAGGATTCCATTAACCTCAAGCTACATGGTTCTTCCCCCTCAGCAACTGGGGTGACTCAGCACAGGATGCGATGCAGGGAACACTTGTGTGGGAGGTTATGGTTTTTATGCCCAGCCATCCTACCCCTCCCAATACAAAAGATTCCTCTGGGAAGTGGCCCTTCACAGACTCCACTCAAGTTTCCTGTGGAAGCAGGCATGTTTTCCCCTGCTCCCTCCCAGCTGGCCAGAACTGTTGTCTAAGAGTGAGCATATGACTAATGTATATAAAGAAGGCTCTTCCTTAGAATTTCTAGTGCCCAGTGCTTGTTTTCTGAGTAAATGATTGAGCAAAGTTCAATATAGAACACAGTATTATTTTAACATCTCAGTACCCAAAGGGAGCTCTGAACAGAATATTTTCAGTTAGCACTTCTAATAGTTTGGTGTTGTTATTTGCTTCACAGATAGTACTACATACTGCATGGAATTGGACACCCCACGCCCCCCTCCCCCCCAAAAAAAACACCTGTCAGGCTATTGAGAAATTGATATCACTTAAATTGATTTATAATAGCTCAAACCACACACAATAAACCAGTAATTGAATTGAACACATCATAAACATCCATCTTGACTTTACCTCCTAGCCGAGCAGATGATGCTGCCTTAAGTTTTAAATTTCATGATAAAATATTTAAGCTGATGTAATATAATAATAGGGCATTAGCATCAGGGATAAGATCATTTCTCTTCAGCTTAGCTCCTTTAAGGGGGAGAATGTATGAATGTATTGCTGTTACTAATGATATATCAATATCATAGCAATTCCTAGGTAAATATTTTTGACATAGAAGAAGCTTACCTGATGTGGAGAATAGCCTGAAATCTTCTTCTGTCCTGCCCATTTCTAGCCATGTGAACTGAAACAAAATCTTTCCCCCTTTGAGTCTTGGTTTCCCCCATTATAAAATTATGGTATAAGATTAGATAAACTTTAAGTCTTGAATCTAAACATGGCATATATCACTAAACTAGGGCCTTTAACCAGACAGGGGCTTCCCTGGTAACTCAGACAGTAAAAAATATGCCCCAAGGTGGGAGACCTGGGTTCAGTCCCTGGGTGGGGAAGATATTCTGGAGAAGGGAATGGCAACCCACTCCAGTAATCTAGCCTGGAGAATTCCATAGGCAGAAGAGCCTGGTGGACTATAGTCCATGGGGTCAAAATGAGTCAGACACGACTGAGCAACTAACACTGAGCTGAGTCAGACAAACTCTAAACTGCCAGTGCTCTGTGAATAATTTTATAAAAAGAGTTCACAATTTCGGGTTCACAGGCACTAGTATGTAAATGTCACATTTGCCATTTATTACTCATGTGATGTTTTGACGAAGTCACTTAGATGATCTAAAGCTCAGTTTCCCTGAAATTCAAAGTGGGAATAAGTCAGTAAAATAATACCTTACTGAGTTCTTGTAGAGTGCAAAGGACGTTTTGCATGGGAAGATACTTAGGCTTTTTTGTGTTTTTCATGGTAGTAAAACATGGTAGAAATAGTAGCAGTAAGTAGTAGTATTCAAGTGATTGTGATATCAACTTATGTTTATTGAGCACTAGTTATATACCATATGCTGATTTGAGCATTATATGTGCACTGTCCCATTTCATCCCCATAACAAGCCTTTCAGAAAAGTACCTTAATTTACCCATTTTTCTAGTTAGAGCAAAGGGCTTATAAAACCAAAGTTAACTTGCTCAAAGACACAGTAAATAAATGGTGCTACTCAGATGCAAACCTGGGGCAGTCTGAGTCTGGAATGTGAGCTTTTACCTACTGTGTTATACTGATTTATTCCTCCAGTATAAAATAGATTCAGATTTATATGTGGAAATTTCTTCTTCCAGCAGTGTTCTTACTTGAAATGAAGAGTTCCATTGAGAATACCAGAAAAGCTATACCCCCAAAAGATCTGTTTAAAGATGTTGGGGAAGTACTAAGGCAGAGAGCAAATAACAGACAAGCCACCAGAGAGAAAAGGAGCTCAGAGAAGTGAAACTGACATTCAGCACATTTTTTTTTTAATTGAGTCATTGACCAATTAAAAAAACTGCTTTAAATTTTTTAAAACTGAAAAACTGAGCAGAATTTTCACGAGTTTCATTGGACTAGGGGCCATAATACATTGCACTTTAAAGCCCACCAAAAGGAGGGTCCTTGGTAAATAAGCCAGGTTTTAACCATGGACTCATTCTAATAGCAGAGGTGAACTGGAAATAGATGAATCCTCATAAAATATTGAGGTCTCCCTCTAAATTAACCCAATCCACAACAGTGTTAAAATAACTGTTCCTGTTCACACTGCCTTGTTGTTTAGTTGCTCAGTGATGTACTACTGTTTGTGACCTCATGGACTGCAGCACGCCAGGCTTCCCTGTCCTTTGCTATTTCCTGGAGTTTGCTCAAACGCATATCCACTGAGTCAGTGATGCCATTCAACCATCTCATCCTCTGTCATTCCCTTCTCCTCCTGCCCTTAATCTTTCCCAGCATCAGAGTCTTTTCCAATGAATCGGCTCTCATCATCAGGTGGCCAAAGTATTGGAGCTTCAGCTTCAGCATCGGTACTTCCAAAAACATTCAAGGGTGATTTCCTTTAGGATTGACTGGTTTGATCTCCTTGCAATCCAATGAACTTTTAAGAGTCTTCTGCAACACCACAGTTCAAAAGCACCAATTCTCCAATGCTCAGCCTTCGTTATTGTCCAAGTCTCACATCCATACCTGGGTACTGGAAAAACCATAGCTTTGACTATGTGGATGTTTGTTGGCAAAGTAACATTTCTGATTTTTAATATACTGTCTAGGTTTGTCATACTAGACAAATGTATATTTTGTCTACAGTATAATACACTGTCTAGCTTTTCTACCAGGAAGCAAGCGTCTTTTAATTTCATGACTGTTGTCATCGTCCGCAGTGATTTTGGAGCCCAATGCCTGCTAGAAACAGAAGCCAGTCTCTGCGGGCATCTAGAGCCTCAAATATCCTCTGAAACTGTTCATATAATGATAATAAAGAATTGAATAAAAAATATCACTGGTTGTAAAAAAGACAAACTACTTGCATGACTCAGCATAGAACTGACCAATGATGATGAGAACACAGTAGGACTTCAAGAGACTCAGATGTTAAGAGTTAGGAATTTTAATTAGTTGTAACTAGCATGTTCAAGATATTAAATGACAAGATGGAGAATGTTCATAGAAAACTGATGTATTCAAAAACTAGGAATCATAATATCTCAAGTTAGTAATAACAGTTAAGTATAAGAGTATATTTGCAGAGTAGAGAACTAGAAGAAAGGTCAGAAAGAAATACATAGTCTGAATCACAGACAATAGTATAAAAATGCAGAAAAGGACAGAATGGACATGAAAATGCACTCACAGGATTAAGCATAATTGGAGGCCCAGAGGGAGAGATGGAGCAGAAGCAATACTTTAAGAAAAAGTGACTTGGAATTTTCCAAAATAATAATTATAGGTATATGCACATGTATATACATGAATGCCTTTATATGTATATATATATATATTTTTTTTTCCTCTTTTGTCATTGTATTATTAATACAAGTGCATAGACTGTGATTCTTCTTGTCTCTTAAGGTAAATGAAAATTTCAAGCTGTTGAAATAGTTGAAGAAATGTGGATGTTTAGGAGACTTGTACTTTAAGAGCAGAAGGGCCCTTTGATGATGTGAGATTTGTTTGAGTGAATGAGAAATGTTGGGGAAAAAATGAGCACCGGAGACATGGTGAATCCGGCTTCAGAGTCCTTGCTTCCTTACATATGATGGAACAGCAGCTCATGGTTTGGGGATCAGGAAGATGTGAGGCAGAATTGTTTTTGTTTTGAGAGTAGGGAAGTGCCTACTCCCTATCCACTCCCTCATCAGTTGTGTCATTCAGCCTCTTTAAGCTTCAGCATCCTCCTCTAAACATAAGAATGACAGTGCGTTTTCCCCAGAATTTTTATGGTAAGTTACTGACCATGTATGCTAAGAACTGGCCCAATGCCTGGCACATGCATGGTGCCCTGTTAATAGTAGTGCCCCCTACACACCTTTTTTCTTTCTTTAATTATGAAAGTAATTTCTGACTTTAACATAGGATTTCTTATGTCTCTGTCAAGGCAGTGATGATTTTCTGGCCAGCAGAACCAGAAAACAAGGAATGACAAGCATTCTGGTGCAGTACTGATTTTATTATCAGTAATATTAGTACCTCTGAAAATATTTGGTTACCCAGAGGCTGGGACAAAAGAGCCACAGTAAACATTTAGAATTAACAGTAACTTCTTGAAAAGTTAGCACCCCAGTGAGCAGGGAAGGGATCAGGTAAGAGAGAAATTGCCCAGTCTTCAAGAACACTAACCAATGGTCACAGAGCTATTTGGGGAGAACCCACTCATGTGTTTACTTCTGGTGGAATGGTTTTATTCTATTAGTGTATTGTGGTTTCCTTTTCTGTTTTATCTCTTGAGATATTTCCCTTTCCATAATAGCAGGTGATTTGATGTTTCTTGTATTCCAGTTTCTCTCTGCTGGCATAGTCTCAAAATTCTTATTAAACATATTTGTCCCATTGGAGTTCATATTTTCTATAATATGCACCTACTTATAATGTGATATGAGATAACAGGTAGTACACATTTTTTACCCAAGGATAACAAAAGCAAAACGTTTAAGAGTTGGAAGTAGGATATGCCTAGTATCTGTCCTGTGGTGAATCAAGGTCTTCGAGTTGCCCAAATCATACTTCTAAAGGTCTTAAACCATCAAAATACATGTTGTCTTTCTCCCATATTTATTAGATGATAATATTGTCTTGAGAACTGGATGAGGTATCACAGGTAAAGTCATACATAGAAAACTTTCAATAATTATTAGTTGTTATAATGGTGAGTTCAGTTCAGTTCAGTCCCTCAGTTGTGTCCGACTCTTTGTGACCCCATGAACTGTAGCACGCCTCCCTGTCCATCACCAACTCCCGGAGTCTACCCAAACTCATGTCCATTGAGTCAGTGATGCTATTCAACTATCTCATCCTCTGTCATCCCCTTCTCATCTCGCCTTCAATCTTTCCCAGCATCAGGGTCTTTTCAAATGAGTCAGCTCTTCGCATCAGGTGGCTAAAGTATTGGAGTTTCAGCTTCAACATCAGTCCTTCCAATAAACATCCAAGACTGATCTCCCTTAGGATGGACTAGTTGGATCTCTCTGCAGTCCAAGGGACTCTCAAGAATCTTCTCCAACACCACATTTCAAAAGCATCAATTCTTCGGCACTCAGCTTTCTTTAGAGTCCAACTCTCACATCCACGACTTCTGGAAAAGCCATAACCTTGACTAGACAGACCTTTTTTGACAAAGTAATGTCTCTGCTTTTTAATATGCTGTCTAGGTTGGTCATAACTTTCCTTCCAAGGAGTAAGCGTCTTTTAATTTCATGGCTGCAGTCACTATCTGCAGTGATCTTGGAGCCCCAAAAATAAAGTCAGCCACTGTTTCCACTGTTTCCCCATCTATTTCCCATGAAGTGATGGGACCAGATGCCATGATCTTCGTTTTCTGAATGTTGAGCTTTAAGCCAACTTTTTCACTCTCCTCTTTCACTTTCATCAAGAGACGCTTTAGTTCTTCTTCACTTTCTGCCATAAGGGTGGTGTCATCTGCATATCTGAGGTTATTGATATTTCTCCCGGCAATCTTGATTCCAGCTTGTGCTTCTTCCAGCCCAGTGTTTCTCATGATGTACTGTGCATATAAGTTAAAGAAGCAGGATGACAATATACAGTCTTGATGTACTCCTTTCCCTATTTGGAACCAGTCTGTTGTTCCATGTCCAGTTCTAACTGTTGCTTCCTGACCTGCATACAGGTTTCTCAAGAGGCAGATTAGGTGGTCTGATATTCCCATCTCTTTCAGAATTTTCCAGTTTATTGTGATCCACACAGTCAAAGACTTTGGCATAGTCAATAAAGCAGAAATAGATGTTTTCCTGGAACTCTCTTGCTTTTTTGATGATCCAGCGGATGTTGGCAATTTGATCTCTTGTTCCTCTGCCTTTTCTAAAACCAGCTTGAACATCTGGAAGTTCACGGTGGTGAAGCTGATGATAATGATGGCTGCCAGGGTTTTCTAGCAGGAGTTGCATCATCTTTCAGTGTAAGATGAAGAAAAGGAAGTATTCCTCTTCTGTATAAAATCTATAAAGCATGCTGGATAAAGAGATTCTACAGGTTGAAACTATAGGTTTGTGGAAGATGAAACTAAATGAGATTAACCACTGAATCTACCACAGGTTATCTAAGGGATGAGATAACTTTGTCTTGTGATCATGGATTTAAGTCCTGCAGAAAGCCTTCATAGTTGACTGCCCTTAACTCTTTGTGACAAATACTCACTCTCTAAAAAAATGCAAACAAGCCAGGTAATTTGTCACATGAGGATGACTGAGAGTCATTCTCTGTGTTTGTTTGTTTGTTTTTTTAATTGCAATGCAGTTGATTTACAATATTGTGCTGTGTTCTTAAATGAGAGCGTTTCTTCCTACCTCTAGTAAATTTTGGCTTAAAAGGAAGAGCCAGGATGATAAAATTAGGTCCATGTTTCCTTAGATCTCTACCCATACCAATCTGTGCTTCAGAGATACGCTTCTACATACAAGTTTCATAATATTAGGTTAGCTAAAAAGTTTATTCACTTTTTCTGCAACGTATTATGGAAAAACCTGAACATACTTTTTGGCCAACTTAATGTTTAGGAAGCAACAGGGCATCCCTGTTAGAAATATAGGAAGATGAGAAAAATGTCACTTGGTTCTGCTAATCATTGATAAGATTGGTGATGAAAGGGGAATGCACTATTCAGTTTGCCCTTCAAAGAGGACTGGAGCTTCAGGCTGCTGGGAACTATTCAGCAAAGAGCCTTCAGCTGGTAACATCTTCATGCTGTCAGGGGTCAACCTCATCCAACGTCATGGCCTTCCTAGATGGCCCACATCCAATAACTGATCAAGGTTGGGATATAAAAGCCCAGCCACTTGGGGATAATGTAGGCCCTTTAGTTCTAGAATTTTCTGTGGGTTGGCTAAGAATGTTGCTGGGTGTGCTTCATAGCTCTCTGCTGAATCCTGATTTCCTCTCTTCCCTTCTATAGGTGTTAATTCAAAGGGCACCCACCCCCAATAAAATGCAGCACCTTTAAAATGTTTCAGAGTCTGTTCCCCATAAAACTCAACTTGTGACAGATTTCTACTACATGGGGTAAGTATAAAAAACTCTGAATTTAAAGTCTAAATATTAGGAATTCTAGTACTGTCTATGTCACTTGTTTTCAGGCATCTCACAACTCTCAATGGTAGGTTTTTGTCTGTGTGTTTATGTGTGTGTGCGTGTGTAAAATACAGATAGAAATACCTTCCTCACCATGTCAAATAAGAAATAAAAGAAAGAATGGTGGTAAAATTGCTATAAGTATGACAAGACAATTTGTAAATCCCAAAGCATAATGATGATGATAATTACTGAACCCTCATGGAAATGGCAATCCACTCCAGTATTCTTGCCTGGAGAATCCCATGGGCGGAGAAGCCTAGGAGGTTACAGTCCACGGGGTCGCAAAGAGTCGGACACGGCTGAGCGACTTCACCTCACCTCACCTCACCTCATTGTGTGTTTATTTAACCTCTGAACAAGACCTTTGCAGATTATTGTTTCTATATTAATACATAAACATAAATATTAACACATTACATTCCTGAATTCTCTGGGAAAACCTTTCAAAGAAGTTCTTAAATAGTTATGAGCTTGGAAAAAACAGAAATATATGTTTTTCTCCAAATGAATAGGTAAAAATATAATGGTAAAAAATGATGGCTAGAACTTTATTGTAATTACCCATATTTGTATTCATGCAACACAACTGTATATAGTTTCATCTCAAAATTGAGATTTCTATGAAAGACAGATAAATACAGGGAGCTTCTGTTTGACATTTAGTTTGAATTGTATGCTTTTTTCCGTTTTCCTCCAGAGTAAAGTTTTAATGTTTCATATATTGAAGATGCCATAAAGAACAAAATAGAAAGCATTTAAAAATTAGGTAACCATGCATCTTATACTCCTATAAGGAGATCAGGAATCCAAAAATTCAATTCCAGTGCAGAAAACTAGACATTTACAACTTGTTTCAGGGAGGCTATAGTTATGCCTATAGATTTCAAGTAAAAAGAAAAAGTCTATTAATTAACAAGACTTTTCAAGCCTCAAATAGTCCTTTATATTTATTCATACATTCATTCGCCCATGATAATTTAATGTGGTACAGTGTACAAAGCTCATGGCTTCTTGAAAGCATCATTTATTTCTCATTTTTGTTCATTGTTACATCCCAAAGGGTCTGGTCCAGTGGTTGGCACAGGGTCCATGTTCGAGAGTATTTGTTGAATTGGTGCATGAATAAATGAACAGCTGAAAGCCGAAATGGATTAGACCTACATCATAGGTCCTTGTCTCCTCCTTCCGCTTGCACCACAGGTCTCCTCCAGCCAGACTATCAATACTGCTGATTGTCCACATTTTCACTTTTACCTCAGCAAGTTCTTCAAGCTCAGTATTCTTTTTCTTTCAATTAACTGGAAAGAAACATTTGAAAAGTATACAGATCATAAGTAGAATCATGAATTTGTACAAGATGAATACACTCATAAAACCAGCACCCAGGTCAGAATGTATATGACCAGGGATCCAGAAACCTTTCTCAAGCCTAGTCTATCATGACTCCCTATATTTCACAATTTTAGTTTTCATAGGCTTTTAGTTTTAGCTGAACTTGAATTTATAACAAATGGAAATACATGGAATGTATTGTTTCATATCTGCTTCTTTTGCTTCATACTGTATTTGAGATTGATCTCTGTTGGGTATCTTCATTTCTGGACACTACCCATTGTGTGAATATACTGTGATTTATTTATCCTTCTGTAAATAGACATGTGGCGCTTGAGTTGTTTTCAGTTTTGGCTACTAGGGTTAATGCTGCTGTCAGTGATCTTATGTATCCTTTGGTACACATATTAAGCATTGTGTTGAGCATGCATTTGGGAGGGTAACAGGGTATGTACTTATCAGTTTATGTATTACCGAAGAGTTCTCCAAAATGATTGTACTGGATAACACTCAGTGTATGAGTGTTCCAACTCCCCCACATTCCTGCCAATACTTGCTATTTTTGTTTTTTTCATCCCAGTATGTGTGTAATGGTATGACATTGTGATTTTAATTTGCATTTCCTTAATTAAATTGAGCTCTTTGTCATATGTTTATGGGTCATTTAGAAATCCTCTTTGGTAAAGTGGCTGCTTGACCATTTTTCTGTTTCTATTAAAAAAATAGGAGTTTTAGAAGTTTTAGTATATGCTGGTTGTGAATTCTTGGTAGATGAATGTATTACAAGCATATTTTCCCACTGTATTCCTTATCTTTTATTCTTTCTATGTTGTTTTCATTTTTTTTCTGATGAAAGAAATTTCTAAATTTGAAATAGTCCTGTATAAGAAATCTGTCTTTTCCCCTCAGTTCATAAAGATAATCTCCTATGGTGTCTTCTAAAAGCTTATTGTTTTCCTTTCTCTGTTTAGATGAACATTCTACCTAGAGTTTTGCATACAGTTTGAAATAGGACTTAAAATCTATATATATTTCCATATGGATATCCAATGTATCTAGCATAATTTATTGAAGATACAGTGGTTTTCCTTCTTCTCTGTAGTATCTGTCACCTTTACCATCAATCCTGTATGTGTGATTGATATATGACTGTACATCAATGTACAGTATGATGTATGACTGTACAAATAGACTGTATGTGTGAGTCTATTTCTAGACTCTGTGAAAGTGAAATCACTCATACATTCATTCACCCATGATAATTTAATGTGGTACAGTGTACAAAGCTCATGGCTCTTTGAAAGCAGCATTTACTTCTCATTTTTGTTCATTGTTACATCTCAAAGGGTCTGGTTCAGTGGTTGGCACAGGGTCCATGTTCTGACTCTTTGCAACCCCATGGACTATATAGTCCATTAAATTCTCCAGGCCAGAATACTGGAGTGGGTAGCCTTTCCCTTCTCCAGGGGATCTTCCCAACCCAGGGATCAAACCCAGGTCTCCCACATTGCAGGCAGATTCTTTACCAGCTGAGCCACAAGGAAAGCCCATCTAGACTCTTTATTCCATTTTATTTCATCAGTCTTTTTATTTCTATCCTTGTGCTAATAATATAGCACTGCTATTATTGTTGTTACTTTGTAATCAAATCTGATACTTGCTAAGTCTTCCA
The DNA here is from genome assembly GCA_006410635.1 of Cephalophus harveyi. Lineage (NCBI taxonomy): Eukaryota > Metazoa > Chordata > Mammalia > Artiodactyla > Bovidae > Cephalophus > Cephalophus harveyi. Next base: position 121,555 of record SJYT01023969.1, on the reverse strand, counting down.
ACTTTGTTCTTCTTTCTAAATAGTTTTAACTCTTTTCCTTTGAATTTCTGTAACATTTTGTAATCTGCATATAAATTATCTTCTCTCTCCTATGCTTCTATCTACTCTCCTCTTCCCTTGCTTAACAAAACAAAAGAAAAAAACTAAAACAAAAACTCTTGAGTAAGATTGGCTGAAAATTTGAGCATCAATAAATGCAACTTACAAGACTACCAGAAAAAGGGAAAAAAAACAGATATTTTAACTCCACATATACTTTGAATTCCACAATACACTATTCTGTATGTTTTGATTATTTTTAAATTTTCATGTTATTGTTATTCATTTTTGTTATTCTCTATTTCCATTGCTTGTTGCACTTCATGCTTACATGTAGTATTATGTTCTTTGTCCCTGAGGTATCACATGTACCTATATATCTGAATTCATATGTATGTATATAGTCTTACCAATTTTGGCCATTTTTATAGTAGTTCAACAGCTACTTTCTTCCTGAGTCATGCGCTACCTTTGTGTCCATGACAAATCTCTTCTGATTTTCTTCATTCCACACTGGCTGCAGCTTCTCTGTCCCTTGTAGGCTCAGTTCCCTGTGTCTGGCCCTTCAGTATTAATATCTTACAGGGTTCTGGACTGTCATCATTCACTGACTTCACCTTGTCATGCTAAGACCCAAGGCAAACAGATGAGCAGAGAAACCCTGGTGGAAGAATGTAAGTCATGAAGCTTGTGTCTTTATCAAAAGGAGAAGTGTGTTAAACGTGTCAATAATACTGCTTTTCATCTCTTTCTGGTGATTGAAGGAAGGAGCTAACCATTTCTGACCTTTAAATGCTAACTCCTAAACTTGTAGAACTTGCTCAGATTTTCACCAGAGCATTTTCAATTATTGAATGAATGATCACATTTAAATACCCTGCATTTATTGCTTGTAGACTTTTGGATCGCAGCCATTCTGACTGGTGTGAAATGGTACCTCATTGTGGTCTTGATTTGCATTTCTCTGATAATGAGTGATGTTGAGCATCTTTTCATGTGTTTGTTAGCCATCTGTATGTCTTCTTTGGAGAAATGTCTGTTTAGTTCTTTGGCTCATTTTTTGATTGGGTCGTTTATTTTTCTGGAGTTGAGCTGCATAAGTTGCTTGTATATTTTTGAGATTAGTTGTTTGTCAGTTGCTTCATTTGCTATTGTTTTCTCCCATTCAGAAGGCTGTCTTTTTACCTTGCTTATAGTTTCCTTTGTTGTGCAGAAGCTTTTAATTTTAATTAGATCCCATTTGTTTATTTTTGCTTTTATTTCCAGTATTCTGGGAGGTGGATCATAGAGGATCCTGCTGTGATTTATGTCGGAAAGTGTTTTGCCTATGTTCTCCTCTAGTTGAGATTAGTTGTTTGTCAGTTGCTTCATTTGCTATTGTTTTCTCCCATCCAGAAGGCTGTCTTTTTACCTTGCTTATACTTTCAGACTGGTCATACCTAGTGCCACACTGGTAAAACTGCAAGCAACTTCATGATAGAGTTTGTTTCCTCCAATAGTTATTCTTTCTTCTCTCCCTTGATCCTCATTCCCCATGGTTAAGATATTTTGGCATATTACCAAGCTTGTAGAATGTGAGTCTGAAATAATTTGCTTATGGTCATTGTTGCCATTTCTTGGGAAAAGTCTGCCTACAAAATCAAGAAGTGCAGAGAATCAGTTTCCTCACATCATTTGAGTACCTGAATTCCACTTTGGCTGAACTAGCTAAGTTGCTTACACAAATAAATCATCTTTGCTCAAGTGACTTTCAGTTGGGTTTCTATCACTTGCAAGGAAAAGAATCCTGATAAATACACTCATCTTGATAAAAATTTGGAAAAATCAACTTTTTCCTCCTAATTCTTCTTCCTTTCCTCTTCCTCCTTCTTCAATACCACTGGTTCTGTGAACTAAGAAATTACATGCTACACACTATCCTAGAATATAAAAACCTGGAAGAAAATTTGACTTTCTACATAAATTACTAGGACTATGATAATTAACAAAAAGTAATAAGGCTCAAGCAATAGAGCACATAGGAAGACAGACTTTGGATTTATACAGACCTGATTCAAATTCTGACTTTGCTACTTTCTATCTGAGAGAACTTACACAAGTCTTTTTAAGCATTTATTCTCTTTCTTCTAATATTCCAGTTTTTACTTTTAATACCTTCATAGAGTATGTTTCTGTAAGAGTATGTGTCTGAGGGTTAGTAAAATGATATACACAAACCACTTAGCATAATGCCTGGAACACAGTAAGTACTCACAGCTGTTTTCAACATTAAAGAAATGACAGAGGTTAATTTCAAGAATGTATTAATATTTACATTAACTATATAGTTATAAATCCTTAGTGCCCAGCCTTTAGAAAGCAAAGAACTTTACACTAATATTGGCACCTTCAACTTCTGTTTAAATCATAAAGCAGATTCAAAAGTTCAGAAGTCTTTATAAAGTAATCAAGTTTCTTAATTTGAGAATCATTTTAATAAATTCAGCTAATGAATTAAGCAAAAATATCACATTTCAGTTTATAAATCCATGGGAAGTATATCTGCTAGAATATATATTCTGATCTGATTCTATTATCTTGAACTTGTAAAGATATTTTTGATATTTTACCAATTCAGTGTGAGTATATGTTTTAATTTGAGAATCATTTTAATAAATTCAGCTAATGAATTAAGCAAAAATATCACATTTCAGTTTATAAATCCATGGGAAGTATATCTGCTAGAATATATATTCTGATCTGATTCTATTATCTTGAACTTGTAAAGATATTTTTGATATTTTACCAATTCAGTGTGAGTATATGTTCTTCTTCTAATGGTAAGTAGATAAAATGTATTAATTATAGGCCTCAAACATATACCTGTGTTCTCACTCCAGAAAATTAAGGAAGCAGCTCTAATTAATATTAAAGGTAATTCTCACACTGAATCCTTCAACATTCAGTTCAGTTCAGTTCACTCAGTCATGTCTGACTGTTTGCAACCCCATGAATCACAGCATGCCAGGACTTCCCGTCCGTCACCCTGGAGTTCACCCAAACTCATGTCCATTGAGTCGGTAATGCCATCTAGCCATCTCATCCTCTGTCATTCTCTTCTCCTCCCACCCCCAATCCCTCCCAGCATCAGGGACTTTTCCAATGAGTCAACTCTTAGCATCAGGTGGCCAAAGTATTGGAGTTTCAGCTTCAACATCAGTCCTTCCAATGAACACCCAGGACTGATCTTTAGAATGGACTGGTTGGATCTCCTTGCAGTCCAAGGGATTCTCAAGAGTCTTCTCCAACACCACAGTTCAAAAGCATCAATTCTTCGGTGCTCAGCTTTCTTCACAGTCCCAACACTCACATCCATACATGACCACTGGAAAAACCATATCCTTGACTAGACGGACCTTTGTTTGCAAAGTAATATCTCTGCTTTTCAATATACTAAGTAGGTTGGTCATAACTTTCCTTCCAAGGAGTAAGTGTCTTTTAATTTCATGGCTGTAGTCACTATCTGCAGTGATTTTGGAGCCCCCAAAAATAAAGTCTGACACTGTTTCCACTGTTTCCCCATCTATTTCCCATGAAGTGATGGGACCAGATGCCATGATCTTCGTTTTCTGAATGTTGAGCTTTAAGCCAACTTTTTCACTCTACTCTTCCACTTTCATCAAGAGGCTTTTTAGTTCCTCTTCACTTTCTGCCATAAGGGTGGTGTCATCTGCAC
>SJYT01023969.1:87370-103794 GCA_006410635.1 Cephalophus harveyi | reverse complement strand
TTTTTTTTTTTTTTTTTGGGGGGGGGGGCCCCCAAAATCACTGCAGCTGGTGATTGCAGCCATGAAATTAAAAGATGCTTAGTTCTTGGAAGGAAAGTTATGACCAACCTAGATAGCATATTGAAAAGCAGAGACATTACTTTGCCAACAAAGGTCTGTCCAGTCAAGGCTATGGTTTTTCAAATGGTCATGTATGGATGTGAGAGTTGGACTGTGAAGAAAGCTGAGTGCCGACAAGTTGATGCTTTTGAACTGTGGTTTTGGAGAAGACTCTTGAGAGTCCCTTGGACTGCAAGGAGATCCAACCAGTCCATCTTAAAGGAGATCAGTTCTCGGTGTTCATTGCAAGGACTGATGCTCAAGCTGAGGCTACAGTACTTTGGCCACTTCATGTGAAGAGTTGACTCATGGAAAAGACTCTGATGCTGGGAGGGATTGGGAGCAGGAGGAAAAAGGGACGACAGAGGATGAGATGGCTGGATGGCATCACTGACTCAATGGACGTGAGTCTGAGTGAACTCTGGGAGTTGGTGATGGACAGGGAGGCCTGGCGTGCTGCAATTCAGGGGGTTGTAAAGAGTTGGACATGACTGAGCGACTGAACTGAACTGAACATCATTAGAAATGAAGGACTGATTTTATCATCATTCAACCACCCAGAAAATGTGACACACTCAGCACTGTTCTAGCCTGTTGTTCAGATGGAACATAAAGCAATATGCTGCTTCTGCAAACAGACCTAACCCTAGGATGCAAAAAATTAGGACCTGTGATTTTACTAGTGTATGCTTCCAAGTCTTTATTTGAACTTTTCTATTATTTCCTTTGAAGATAGATAAATCTTCCTTAGTATACACTTTTCTAAAGTGTATATAAGAGAAGGGCATTAGGAAACTTTAAACTTGATTGTTGCTTATTGAGGGTCAATCATAGACAATGATTAAAATAGAATATAATCTGTTCAAGCTGTGGAAAACAGCACTTGATTTGCCAACATTAATTACATTTAAATTTTTTAAACTTAGGGGTACTGAATGAAGGCTGTGTGTAGAGTGGTTAAACGTTGAGTGGTTAAGAACACAGAGTTTGGTTTCAGACCAGGGCATAGTTTGCAAGCTGACCATTGTATGCTGCAAAAGAGAGACCTGGGTTCAATCCCTGGGTTGGGAAGATCCCCTGGAGAAGGAAATGGCAATCCACTCCAGTACTATTGCCTGGAAAATCCCATGGACAGAGGAGCCTGGTAGGCTACAGTCTAGGTGTTCACAAAGAGTTGGACACAGCTGAGCGACTTCACTTTCACTTTCATGTGACTTATAGCCTTAGTTTCCTCATTAGAAAAACTGGAATATTGATTCATGTGGGCTGTAAAGAAAACTGAATGAGGTAACACATCTATAGATAATCCCAAGGACTTATTAAATATCTCATCTACTTTAGTTATTCCTTTTTCTTACTGTTGAACCTAGGGTCCTATTGTACCATACTGAGAGGTGGATTGTATAGAATCCTTTCTGTATCCATTACAAACTGCTTGAGCTATAGAAGTATACAGGATGTACAAGATAGTCAGGGCATTCAGTTCAGTTCAGTTCAGTTGCTCAGTCGTGTCCGATTCTTTGGGACCCCATGAATTGCAGCACGCCAGGCCTCACTGTCCATCACCAACCCCCGGAGTTCACTCAGACTCTTGTCCATTGAGTCCGTGATGCCATCCAGCCATCTCCTCCTCTGTTGTCCCCTTCTCCTCCTGCCCCCAATCCCTCCCAGCATCAGAGTCTTTTCCAATGAGTCAACTCTTCGCATGAGGTGGCCGAAGTACTGGAGTTTCAGCTTTAGCATCATTCCTTCCAAAGAAATCCCAGGGCTGATCTCTTTCAGAATGGACTGGTTAGAGATCATCTAATTTCAAGTCATCATTTCCCAAAATGTTCCTGATGCTCATTCCATGTACTGTTTAGAACCCAGATCACTATTCCTTCTTCCCCAAAGTTCATCCTCTTCATTCCAAAGGGACATTTGACAGTACAGTGCAGGCAAAGGTTGGGAAAGGGGCCTGGGGACATGAAGAGCTTAAAGGGAGAAGAGAGGAAATTTAACCTGTTGGAAAGGAAACTTGGAATAAGTTTAGACTTGTATCAGAGGAGAAATATGCCCCTAAGCCCTTTTCACAAAAGCCCATAGCCAAAGGCAATCACTTAGAGCAAAAGAAAAAGTTGAGTGAAATGAATTAAAAGTTGTGTGTGCCAAGGTGGAACAGACTTGCTAACAGTGAGAGACTCATTTAATGAATATCAGCCAAGGTATAGATTTATGCACAATAAAATTCTGCATTTGACAGATTTTTACTATTCTACATTTCAAGCTTATACAAAGAGCTAACAGTTTTTCTCAATAGGATCATTCTTCCCAAATGCATTTAATCAGTGATAAGAACAACAAAAAGGCCTCACTCTGTGCCTCAGCCTTTATAGTTCTCTGTATGCTTTTTCTGTTTTTAAAATAAAATTACTCTTTGGGGGGAAAAAAAACTGACAGACCTAGGCAGTGCTCAAAGCATTCAAAATGTGGGTGAGTTTTCAAGAATATCAAAGCTAGAAGTGTCCTTACGGGTCATATTAGAAGTCATTTTCAGTATAGGAAACTAAGACACTGACATGATTTAGAGCAGAAAACAAGTTCTTCTGTAGAAATGCTTTATAAATTTCCAGATTCTGAAGTCTTATGCTCGGGGAAAGTAAAGTAGGTGTTCATCTACTTGTTATGATTGAGATGCTAACCCTAACCCTAACCCCTATAAGGTGTTGATGCTTGAAAAGCCAGTGCTCTTTGTGTCAGGCTTTACTTTTGTCATCCAAGGAGTGTAGTGGTCATATGCTACTTGTACCCAGCAGGGCAAATATAACATGGGGTTTGTCAAGAAAAAAATTATAGGAGAAGTGGTAGACTGCATAGGCCAGGCTTAACTGCTCTGCAGGCATTATGGCCAACCATTTGGAAGGGAGGCCCTGGTGAATGCTCTACATACTTACAGGGTCAGAGGGACAAGGAACATCCATGGACTATTTCAGTAGTGCAAGGGGGCAGGCTTCCACTGCATTGTAAAGCTGGTTGTGCTCACCTTTTCTCATCTGTGACTTTGTGACTTCACACCACTAGCTTGGTGTTGGTCATGGTAAGAGCACTTGCATGTAAGATATTGATGAACTTTGCAAAGTGGGATTTTTTTTTATTTTTTGGAGGTGGTGGGGAGCTACTCTAGTAACATACAGCTGCAACTATGTGATAATGGAAGCACTCTGGTTAGAGGTATACCCTTGTTAGATAGATGAAGACTTGAGTACTCAGACCTCAGCTCACTTTTGTAAAGCTATTCAGAAGATGTGTGTGCGTGTGTGTGTCTGTGAGCTGGAGGAGGGAAGGTGGGGATGAACATTATAGGGCCATCCAGATCTGTCCCTCAACAGCTCTCTTGTAAAAGCTCCAAAGAGTGAAGATAATTCTAATAACACTAGCTGATATCAGAAAGCCCTTACCATGTGCCAGTTACTTGGCTAATTTGCCATTTAGTTCTCAAAGCAATAGTTGAGTTGATACAGTTACCACCATTTTGTAGATGAGAAAACCAAGACCTATAACATACTAATAACTTGCTTGAGAAATAAGAGTTTTATAAGAGGCAATGGGAAAGTTCTGTCAGGTTCTAGATCTGGAACTTCTTTTTTTTTAATTTTTAAAAATTAATTTATTTATTTTAATTGGAGGCTAATTACTTTACAATATTGTAGTGGTTTTTGCCATACATTGATAAGAATCAGCCATGGATGTATGTCCCCCATCCTGAACACCCCCTCCCACCTCTCTCCCCATCACATCCCTCAGGGTCATCCCAGTGCACTGGCCCTGAGCACCCTGTCTCATGCATTGAACCTGGACTGGCGATCTGTTTCACATATGATAATATACATGTTTCAATGTTATTCTCTCAAATCATCTAACCCTCGCCTTCTTTCACAGAGTCCAAAAGTCTGTTCTTTACACCCGTGTCTCTTTTGCTGGCTCGCGTATAGGGTCATCATTCAGTTCAGTTCAGTTCAGTTACTCAGTCGTGTCTGACTCTTTCTGACCCCATCAACCACAGCACGCCAGGCCTCCTATCCATCACCAGCTCCTGGAGCCCGCCCAAGCCCACGTCCATTCAGTCGGTGATGCCATCCGATTATCTCATCCTCTGTCGTCCCCTTCTCCTCCTGCCCTCAATCTTGCCTCACATCAGGGTCTTTTAAAATGAGTCAGCTCTTCGCATCAGGTGGCCAAAGTATTGGAGTTTCAGCTTCAGAATCAGTCCTACCAATGAACACCCAGGGCTGATCTCCTTTGGGATGGACTGGTTGGATCTCCTTGCAGTCCAAGGGACTCTCAAGAGTCTTCTCCAACACCACAGTTCAAAAGCATCATTACCATCTTTCTAAATTCCATATGTATGCATTAATATACTGTACTGGTGTTTTTCTTTCTGACTTACTTCACTCTGTGTGATAGGCTCAAGTTTCATCCACTTCATTAGAACTGATTCAAATGTATTCATTTTAATTCATTTAATACTCCATTGTGTATATGTACCACAGCTTTCTTATCCATTCATCTGCTGATGGGCATCTAGGTTGCTTCCATGTCCTGGCTATTGTAAACAGTGCTGCGATGAACATTGAGGTACACGCGTCTCTTTCAATTCTGGTTTCCTTGGTGTGTATGCCCAGTGGTGGGGTTGCTGGGTCATATGACAGTACTATTTCCAGTTTTTTAAGGAATCTCCACACTGTTCTCTGTAGTGGCTGTACTAGTTTGCATTCCCACCAACAGTGTAAGAGGGTTCCCTTTTCTCCACACCCTCTCCAGCATTTATTGCTTGTAGACTTTTTGATGGCAACCATTCTGACTAGCGTGAAATGGTACCTCATTGTGGTTTTGATTTGCATTTCTCTAATAATGAGTGATGTTGAGCATCTTTTCATGTGTTTGTTAGCCATCTGTATGTCTTCTTTGGAGAAATGTCTGTTTAGCTCTTTGGCCCATTTTTTGATTGGGTCATTTATTTTTCTGGAATTGAGCTGCAGGAGCTGCTTGTATATTTTTGAGATTAGTTGTCAGTTGCTTCATTTGCTATTATTTTCTCCAATCTGAAGGCTGTCTTTTCACCTCGCTTATAGTTTCCTTCATTGTGCAAAAGCTTTTAATTTTAATTAGGTCCCATTTGTTTATCTCTGCTTTTATTTCCATTACTCTAGGAGGTGGGTCATAGAGGATCTTGCTGTAATTTATGTCAGAGAGTTTTTTGCCTGTTTTCCTCTAGCAGTTTCTGGTATTATATTTAGATCTTTAATCTATTTTGAGTTAATTTTTGTGTGTGGTGTTAGAAAGTGTTCTAGTTTCATTCTTTTATAAGTAGTTGACCAGTTTTCCCAGCACCACTTGTTAAAGAGATTGTCTTTTCTCCACTGTATATTCTTTCCTCCTTTGTCAAAGATAGTGTCCATAGGTGCATGGATTTATCTCTGGGCTTTCTATTTTGTTCCATTGATCTATATTTCTGTCTTTGTGCCAGTACCATACTGTCTTGATGACTGTAGCTTTGTAGTATAGTGTGAAGTCAGGCAGGTTGATTCCTCCAATTCCATTCTTCTTTCTCAAGATTGCTCTAGCTATTCAAGGGTTTTTTTGTATTTCCATGCAAATTGTCAAATTATTTGTTGTAGTTCTGTGAAAAATACCATTGGTAGCTTGATAGGGATTGCATTGAATCTATAGATTGCTTTGGGTAGTATACTCATTTTCACTATATTGAATCTTTCAGCCCAAGAACATGGTATATTTCTGTATCTATTTATGTCCTCTTTGATTTCTCACATCAGTGTTTTATAGTTTTCTATATATAGGTCTTTTGTTTCTTTAGGTAGATTTATTTCTAAGTATTTTATTCTTTTCATTGCAGTGGTGAATGGAATTGTTTCCTTAATTGCTCTTTCTGTTTTCTCATTATTAGTGTATAAGAATGCAAGGGATTTCTCTGTGTTAATTTTATATCCTGCAACTTAACTATGTTCATTGATTAGCTCTAGTAATTTTCTGGTGTGACCTTTAGGGTTTTCTACGTAGAGGATCATGTTATCTGAAAACAGTGAGAGTTTTGCTTTTTCTTTTCCAATCTGGATTCCTTTTATTTCTTTTTCTTCTCTGATTGCTGTGTCTAAAACTTCCAAAACTATGTTAAATAGTAGTGGTGAAAGTGGGCACCCTTGTCTTGCTCCTGATTTTAGGGGAAATGCTTTCAATTTTTCACCATTGAGGATAATGTTTGCTGTGAGTTTATTATATGTGGCTTTTACTATGTTGAGGTATGTTCCTTCTATTCCTGCTTTCTGGAAGGTTTTTATCATAAAATGTTGAACTTTGTCAAAGGCTTTCTCTGCATCTATTGAGATAATCATATGGGTTTTATCTTTCAATTTGTTAATGTGGTGTATCACATTGATTGATTTGTGAATATTGAAGAATCCTTGCATCCCTGGGATAAAGCCCACTTGGTCATGATGTACGATCTTTTTAATATGTTGTTGGATTCTGTTTGCTAGAACTTTGTTACGGATTTTTGCATCTATGTTCATCAGTGATACTGGCCTGTAGTTTTCTTTCTTTCTTTTTGTGGCATCTTTGTCTGTTTTTGGTATTAGGGTGATAGTGGCCTCATAGAATGAGTTTGGAAGTTTACCTTCCTTGGCAATTTTCTGGAAGACTTTGAGTAGGATAGGTGTTAGCTCTTCCCTAAATTTTTGGTAGTATTCAGCTGTGAAGCCGTCTGTAGACCTGGAACTTCTAAGCGTGGCTCTTTTCTGTAGATTATTCTTAAGATAGTGGTTTCCAGCTTATGAACTGTGGATCCCAGGGAGAGGGAGGTATAGAAGACTTGAAGAGGGAGCTGTAGAAGACTTGAAGGGGTTGTTTAATCTATATACACAGAAATCATTATGTATGAACCAAGAATAATTATCTCACATGTATTTATACTACTGTATTCAAATTTATGTGAATATTGTTGAGATGAATACATATTTACTTTTTGAATTTATATTCACATTCATTAAATGTCTACTATGTTCTAGACATTTCACCATATACAGGGCATGCAACAACAAAATAGATAAATATGGTCTGTGACCTAATATAGTTTCTTTAAAAATTATTGCTAAATACTATGATGTGTTGAAGACTCTTGAGAGTCCCTTGGACTGTGAGGAGATCCAACCAATCCATCCTAAAGGAAATCAGTCCTGAACATTCATTGCAAGGGCTGATGCTGAAGATGAAGCTGAAACTCCAGTACTTTGGCCACCGGTTGCAAAGAACCAATTCATTTGAAAACACCCTGATGCTGGGAAAGATTGAAGGGGGGAGGAGAAGTGGACAACAGAGGATGAGATGGTTGGATGGCATTACCGACTCGATGGACGTGAGTTTGAGTAAACTCCGGAAGTTCGTGATGGACAGAGACGCCTGGTGTGCTACAGTCCATGGGGTCACAAAGAGTTGGACACAACTGAGTGACTGAACTGAACTATGATGTGAAGGCTTCCCTGGTGGCTCAGACAGTAACAAATCTGCCTGAAACGTGAGAAACCCAGGTTTGATCCCTGGTTCAGGAAGATCCCTTGGAGAAGGAAATGGCAACTTACTCCAGTATTCGTCCCTGGAGAATTTTGTGGACAGAGGAGCCTGGCAGACTACAGTCAATGGGGTTACAAACAGTTGGACGTGGCTGAGCAACTAACACTTTCACTTTCTTTTCACATAATATGAGGTGATAAAAATTTTGGTAATACAAGAAACACCTTGTTTTGGACATGTTCAGGAACTCCTGCCTCTGAAAAGAATGTCCTTTGCCCTAGCAGTCTTTTTTTTTTTTTTTCCCTCAGCAATCTTGTCCCTAAAACTCACTGCCGCTTGTGCTATATGTGCTGCTAGTATCCCATCATTAGGACTCCTGTAATAGCTCCTAACTGATCTGTAACCCTCCATTTCCTCTTTAACGCAAGCTCCCCTCCATGCACTGTCCTGTTCTTCTTCCTAATGCTTAGATGTGATAAAATCATTTTTTTTAAACTGGATGATAGTCAAGTCTGACCAATAGAATATGGATCTGAGAATCAATGTATTTTTCTCCAGATTTGGTGTAAGTCCCAAGTGGCTCAGTGGTAAAGAATCCGCCTGCGAATGCAGGAGATGCAGGAGAGATGAGTTCGATCCCTGGGGCAGGAAGGTCCTTTGGAGTAGAAAATGACAACCCACTCCAGTATTTTTGCCTGGGAAATCCCATGGACAGAGGAGCCTGGTGGGCTACAGTCCAAAGGGTCACAAAGAGTCAGATATGACTGAGCATGCACACATAGGTGCGCTGTATAAGTGAACTATACTCATGTCAAACTCAGCATTCAGAAAACTAAGATCATGACATCTGGTGCCATCATTGGCAAATAGATGGGAAAACAATGGAAACAGTGAGAGACTTTACTTTTTGGGGCTCCAAAATCACTGCAGATGGTGACTGCAGCCATGAAATTAAAAGACACCTGCTCTTTGGAAGAAAAGCTATGATCAACCTAGACAGCATATTGAAAAGCAGAGACATCATTTTATTGACAAAGTCTGTCTAGTCAAACTATGGTTTTCCAAGTAGTCATGTATGGATGTGAAAGTTGGACCATGAAGAATGCTGTGCACTGAAGAATCAATGCTTTTGAACTGTGGTGCTGGAGAAGACTCTTGAGAGTCCCTTGGACTGCAAGGAGATCCAACCAGTCCCATCCTGAAGGAAATCAGTCCTGAATATTCATCAGAAGGACTGATGCTGAAGCTGAAACTCCAATTCTGATGCAAAGAACTGACTCATTGGAAAAGACCCTGAAGCTGGGAAGGATTGAAGACAGGAGGAGAAGGGGATGACAGAGGATGAGATGGCTGGATGGCATCACCGACTTCATGGACATGATTTTGAGTAAACTCCGGGAGTTGGTAATGGACAGGGAAGCCTGGTGTGCTGCACTCCATGGCCACAACAGAGGAACTGAACTGAATTGACTGACTCATGTCATTTTAATGTTTGGTATTTAGTCATTGTGCTTCATTCATCCTCCTCAAGATCTCTCTTTTCTATTCTCTCTCTTGTCTCCTCCTCTCTCTCGCCTCTTCTTTTATGCTCTCTTTCTCTACTTCTCTCACCTATGTGCATACACCAAAAGAAAAAAACAAAACAAGATAAAACAGCACCCAAATAACAAACAACATTTTTAAAACATTAAAAGGCTTTACTGAAACAAAGACCTCTCTGACTAAAAGTTTAGGTACTTATAACCTTTGAAATATTCTCCCAGCAAGTTGTAAGACTTTCCTCTGTCAAATCTAAAATCTGTATCTTTTTCTAATCCACCTGCACTTTTCTTTTCACTTAGGTTATTTTCAAACATAATTGATGACTGAAAAATACTGTATAGTAAGCATCAAATAACAGGACATCCTGGAATGTGAAGTCAAGTGGGCCTTAGAAAGCATCACTACGAACAAAGCTAGTGGAGGTGATGGAATTCAAGTTGAGCTATCTCAAATCCTCAGAGATGATGCTGTGAAAGTGCTGCATTCAATATGCCAGCAAATTCGGAAAACTCAGCAGTGGCCACAGGACTGGAAAAAGTCAGTTTTTATTCCAACCCCAAAGAAAGGCAATGCCAAAGAATGCTCCAACTACCGCACAATTGCACTCATCTCACATTGTAGTAAAGTAATACCCCAAATTTTCCAAGCCCGGCTTCAGCAATACGTGAACTGTGAACTTCCAGTTCAAGTTGTTCAAGCTGGTTTTAGATAAGGCAGAGGAACCAGAGGTCAAATTGCCAGCATCCACTGGATCATCGAAAAAGCAAGAGAGTTCCAGAAAAACATCTATTTCTGCTTTATTGACTATGGCAAAGCCTTTGACTGTGTGGATCACAATAAACTGTGGAAAATTCTGAAAGAGATGGGAATACCAGAGCACCTGACCTGCCTCTTGAGAAACCTATATGCAGGTCAGGAAGCAACAGTTAGAACTGGACATGGAACAACAGACTGGTCTTGATGAAAGTGAAAGAGGAGAGTGAAAAAGTTGGCTTAAAGCTCAACATTCAGAAAACAAAGATCATGGCATCTGGTCCCATCACTTCAGGGGAAATAGATGGGGAAACAGTGAAAACAGTGTCAGACTTTATTTTTTTTGGCTCCAAAGTCACTGCAGGTGGTGACTGCAGCCATGAAATTAAAAGACGCTTACTCCTTGGAAGAAAAGTTATGACCAACCTAGACAGCACATTAAAAAGCTGAGACATTACTTTGTGAACAAAGGTCCATCTAGTCAAGGCTATGGTTTTTCCAGTGGTCATGTACGGATGTGAGAGTTGGACTGTGAAAAAAGCTGAGCACCGAAGAATTGATGCTTTTGAACCATGGTATTAGAGAAGACTCTTGAGAGTCCCTTGGCCCGCAAGGAGATCCAACCAGTTCATTCTGAAGGAGATCAGCCCTGGGTGTTCTTTGGAAGGAATGATGCTAAAGCTGAAACTCCAGTACTTTGGTCCCCTGATGCAAAGAGTTGACTCATTGGAAAAGACTCTGATGCTGGGAGGGATTGTGGGCAGGAGGAGGAGGGGATGACCGAGGATGAGATGGCTGGATGGCATCACGGACTCGATGGATGTGAGTCTGAGTGAACTCCGGGAGATGATGATAGACAGGGAAGCCTGGTGTGCTGTAATTCATGGCGTCGCAAGAGTCGGACACGACTGAGTGACTGAACTGAACTGAAGCGATGTAGATATATTACCAGGTTGTTATTGCTCAACTAATGTACTTGTGAAAATCAGTTGGNGATGGATGTGAGTCTGAGTGAACTCCGGGAGATGATGATAGACAGGGAAGCCTGGTGTGCTGTAATTCATGGCGTCGCAAGAGTCGGACACGACTGAGTGACTGAACTGAACTGAAGCGATGTAGATATATTACCAGGTTGTTATTGCTCAACTAATGTACTTGTGAAAATCAGTTGGTATTTAACCTGAGAAATCCGCCTTTTGAAATCTGAATGAAAACCTATTATGAAAAATTTAATTAAAATGTCACTCTTCCCTCTCCCCTCTCCCCCAAGTATGAGGTCTTGCTTTGTATGTGTGTAATCGTGATCTGCAAGGGGAAGTTTTCCATATTCATTTTCAGAGACTGCTGTTTGAAATGAATGCACACAATATTATTTTAGGAAACATGATCAATATATTCCTCCACATGGTGTAGAGAATGCCATAATGAGTCAAGCATGATTGGGGGGCTGATTTCTAGTTTCATTGGGCCAGTGTAGAGATGCTTAAACTGGCTTGGTGACAAAAGCCAAGGACATCATGGATAACTGGCAGGGGTAGGGCATCCTTTCCATTCCCCTCCCTCCCATCAAGTCTCCAACATTGTGCATTTGTAGAAATGTTTCTGGACTGGGATACTTCCTGCATGGCCTCCTACTTGTAAAACCACATGCTAACACTCTACAATTTCATTAATGAAAGAAGGCTAATCAGGAGATCTCCATTAAATTTCAAAGTGAACATCTGGTTTGGAACATTTGTTAACTTTTTTCTTTTTTTTGTCTTCCAAGGAGGTCCTCACATTCAATATCAGGATGGGAGTGTAATTGAGGCCTTCCCTGCTGTCAGTATAACTGCCTTTCATTGCTAACGCACAAATAATTACTTATGAAACAGAAGGTGGTCTGCTTAAAAAATTCAAGTAAATGTTGTAGGTATTTTTAGATGTCCTTTGCTATAGACCTTTTTCATTCTCTCCTGGATCAAGTGGCCACTCTTAAAAGAGCCAGTTAGCATGATGTATACTCTCACATCTGTTTCCTATAGGTGCATTTCCCTTTAATTTCTCTTTTATTTTCCCACTTGTTGAAGATTGATCTTGTTTCATCCCTAAAGTTGTCTCTGTCTGAAGTATATGGGGATCTGTGCTTTTATTTATGCAGTTATATCATCCAAGGATCCAATCATGAACTTAGCACCTCATTGTATTTGCCTATTTTCATCACCAAGTGAGTGCAGAGAAGTGAAGTTGTTTGTTGAGAGAAAATGATGGAGCTTAAAATTTAGTATATCAAGTTGGATTGGGGTGTGGTGCCAAATCCAACCATATCTCAAAACTGAATTTTCTACCCATATTCCTGAGCATGTTTTTTTTTTCTTTCTGTCCTGCTGTCTATAAAAGGTCCCCAAATTGTTGGTTATTTGGAATGCTACTATTAGAGTGATAGCATGCATTATAAGCAAGATACACCTAATGTTTCTAATTTAACACATTTTTAAAGGACACTAGCATCACACAGTGGAGAAGGCAGTGGCAGCCCACTCCAGTACTCTTGCCTGGAAAATCCCATGGACGGAGGAGCCTGGTGGGCTGCAGTCCATGGGGTTGTGAAGAGTTGGACATGACTAAGCGACTGCACTTTCACTTTTCACTTTCATGCATTGGAGAAGGAAATGACAACCCACTCCAATGTTCTTGCCTGGAGAATCCCAGGGACAGGGGAGCCTGGTGGGCTGCCGTCTATGGGGTCGCTCAGAGTCGGACACGCTGAAGCAACTTAGCAGCATCACACAGAACCAGTAGGAAGGCTGGAAGACCAGTTGTGGACATATGGAGAAACTAATTCATATTCTGTCTTTGTTTTGTAAGACTGGTAGTTGCCTAAATTAGGGTGTATGCCCACTATCAAGTTTACCTAGATGATAGGAGAATGAATCTGGTGTAAGATACCTCAAGGAAGTCCTTAACCATGGCAGAGTATCTCAAACAGCTTCCTCAACTAAGTCATAGAACAGAGAAAATGATTTGTATGACCATTTTCTTAGTTCTTTTAAGAATGGTGTATAACTACTACCATTCTACATGTGTGGGGAGAGAAATAATTATGTACAATGGCTGCTTAGACATCAAAACTTTATTCTTTTCTGAAATACAGTTGGCTTCATTAGATAAAATAGACATCTTAGTTTACTGCCCTGCAGTCAAGAGGAGATACACTTCCTCAAAAGCAAATCAGAGGGCTATTAGAAAGTAGAAGCTGAGCAGACAAAACAACATTTCTACTCTGCTACATATACGATCTATTTTTGACACAACTCAGTGCTTTCTAAATTGTTTTATGTGGAATACTAATAGCCCTCTAGCCAATGATAGGTATTTCTAGGCAAATGTGTTCCTTAAAAAAGTTTCAGAAATATGCTATACAGTAATCTTTTTCTAGGAGATTAATAATATGAAAGGCTCTAAGAATTCCTACAATAAGTAGTCAAGAGATCTGTTTAACTGTGTTTCCCAAACTTCCATAACTTTTTAAATCTTTTGATAGAATATCCCATAGAATTACTATTGTAAAGAATTTACTTTAGAAAAATAGTCTTAAAGAAGTATGTTCTGATACTTTTAGGTATTCTCCAATTTGCTAATACTACTCTAGGGCTTAAATTCCCTAATGATGGAAATGATAATAGCCAAAGGTGAGAATATTGAAATAAGGTCTAAATTATTTATTTGTTGTTCCTTGCCTAATTATCCACTGTTTTCCTACCTCCTGTCATATGGCTGTGCCCATAAAGAATGAGAATTTTTTTTTTTTAATGTGGTCTTCTCTTCCCTTGAATGTACATTGGAGAATTACCTGGAACACTTTAAAAACTATTGTCTTTCATCTTGAGCTATGAACTTAGCCTATGTGTAAACAGTATCTGGACAGAATATCCAGTGATGGTGGGAAGCCATCATGATGGGAAGAAAACTAAGTTTATATTACACGAAGGCATATTGGAACTTAAGATTCTGAAACTGTATTATGTGCCAGAAACATCTGGCAGGCTAGAGGTCACACCTCAGAGTTTCTGATTCAGTAGGTCTGTGATGGGCCCTGAACATTTAACACTTCTGTTGAGTTTCTGGGTGATGCTGTTGCTGTTGGTCTCAGGGGTGTACTTTGAGAAGCATTTCTCTAGAACATGAAAATATACAGTCAAATGTGTTTTTAGCCTAGTGGTCCTGTTTGCTTCCCAAGTTGGCACATGAATTTGTTTATATGAGATCATACTATTTTTTGTCAAGTGCTATGAACACCTCTGGGAATCCCTGGTGGTTTAGATGGTAAGGAATCTGCCCGAAATGCAGGAGACCCATGTTCAATCCCTAGCTTAGGAAGATCCCCTGGAGAAGGGAATGTCTACCCACTCAAGTCTTCTTGCCTAGAGAATTCCATGGACAGAGGAGCCTGGCAGGGTACAGTCCATGGGTCACAAAGAGTTGGATACAATTGAGCAATGAGCACACACACCTGCAAGTTTATTACTTTATTTTCACTGTAGCTTGTATTGCATCTCGAACTGGTATTGTGTTGTTCAAACTTGTCCATCATACAATGAAGGAAAGCTATATCTCAGAATTGATTTTTTTTTGATTTGCCTCAAAATCCTTTATTTGACCATGCATTGTGATTATTTCTGCTGATTAATCAGAATAATTATTCTGATTATTAATCATAAGAATCGATTTTTATGAAGAACATAGATTTTTGTTCACTGGGGATTGGAAGCAACAAAAAAATATATGAAGTATGTCTCATAGGTGATGAGCATCAGGGATGGAGGTCAAGAGGAATTTTTCTATGTTCATTTTCAGAGACTGTTTCTTCAAAGAAAGAAGCAAGTAAACTCTTACTTTAAAAACACTGATAGTTCCTGTGTTTGTGGAGGTAACCCAAAATAAAATCAGAAGTGGTTTAAATTATTTTCTCAATGAAGTTCTGAAAAATCACATCTTTGTGAGAATCTTCTTCAGCTCTTAAAGTATTACATTAATAGAAACATGACCTGAAACTTAAAACCAAAGCTTCAAATTGGTTTCCCACAAAATGTTAAATCAGTATTTTTAAGAGATAATAAATGATCATCACATTGTATACCAATAATGAATGGTATCAAATTAAATTTTCTTTTAATATTTTATAATCTATTTTAATATTGTTTATTTTATTCTCTAAAACATATAAAATTGTTTTATGACATAATATATTAAAATAGTAGGGCTTATATATATACTTTATAGTAAAATAAATATGTATATGCCAGAGTATAAGCACATTTATGTATGAATAAACTTTTTACTGATATAATATACAGGAAAAACATTTTGGAAATTAATTCTTCAAGAAATTCTTAGAGATGCTATTTGAAATTGAGACTCTTGTGTGCATGGATCAATTCATCTAAATTGTATCTGTCAACATACCAGCCCTAGTACCCACCAGCTAATATTAAACCATCTCTATATGTTGTCAATTTGATCTCTGGTTCCTCTGCCTTTTCTAAAACCAGCTTGAACATCAGGGAGTTCACGGTTCACGTATTGTTGAAGCCCGGCTTGGAGGATTTTGAGGATTACTTTACTAGCATGTGAGATGAGTGCAATTGTGCAGTAGATGGAGCATTCTTTTGCATTGCCTTTCTTTGGGATTGGAATGAAAACTGATCTTTTCCAGTCCTGTGGCCACTGCTGAGTTTTCCAAATTTCCTGGCATATTGAGTGCAGCACTTTCACAGCATCATCTTTCAGGATTTGAAACAGCTCAACTGGAATTCCATCACCTCCACTAGCTTTGTTCGTAGTGATGCTTTCTAAAGCCCACTTGACTTCACATTCCAAGATGTCTGGCTCTAGATTAGTGATCACATCATCATGATTATCTGGGTCATGAAGATCTTTTTTGTACAGTTCTTCCATGTATTCTTGCCACCTCTTCTTAATATCTTCTGCTTCTGTTAGGTCCATACCGTTTCTGTCCTTTATCGAGCCCATCCTTGCATGAAATGTTCCCTTGGTATCTCTAATTTTCTTGAAGAGATCTCTAGTCTTTCCCATTCTGTTGTTTTCCTCTATTTCTTTGCATTGATCACTGAAGAAGGCTTTCTTATCTCTTCTTGCTATTCTTTGGAACTCTGCATTCAGGTGCTTATATCTTTCCTTTTCTCCTTTGCTTTTCGCCTCTCTTCTTTTCACAGCTATTTGTAAGGCCTCCCCAGACAGCCATTTTGCTTTTTTGCATTTCTTTTCCATGGGGATGGTCTTGATCCCTGTCTCCCGTACAATGTCACGAACCTCATTCCATAGTTCTTCAGGCACTCTATCTATCAGATCTAGGCCCTTAAATCTATTCCTCACTTCCACTGTATAATCATAAGGGATTTGATTTAGGTCATACCTGAATGGTCTAGTGGTTTTCCCTACTTTCTTCAATTTGAGTCTGAATTTGG
>SJYT01023969.1:0-86824 GCA_006410635.1 Cephalophus harveyi | reverse complement strand
GTTGGAGAAGACTCTTGAGAGTCCCTTGGACTGCAAGGAGATCCAACCAGTCCATTCTGAAGGAGATCAACCCTGGGATTTCTTTGGAAGGAATGATGCTAAAGCTGAAACTCCAGTACTTTGGCCACCTCATGCAAAGAGTTGACTCATTGGAAAAGACTCTGATGCTGGGAGGGATTGGGGGCAGGAGGAGAAGGGGACGACCGAGGATGAGATGGCTGGATGACATCACGGACTCGATGGACATGAGTCTGATGAACTCCAAGCGATGGTGATGAACAGGGAGGCCTGGCGTGCTGCAATTCATGGGGTCGCAAAGAGTTGGACATGACTGAGCGACTGAACTGAACTGAACTGAATATGTTGTCAATAAGTTAACTTTCATTTGAATAGCCACTAAATACTAAAATCTTAGACTGGGTTTTGGTGATGAGGGGATTTCTTTGAACCATAGCTATTAGCTGGCTTTTAACTCATGAAAACAGCAATCCTATAAGAGTTTATTACCACACGTTAAATTAGCACAGCATCAGTGGCAAAAGATGAGTAGTCTACTGAAGTGCTAGTCATGATCAATGGTTGCTAAGCAAATGCTTATCCATAGAAGGCCATTACCTTCTGTTATCCAACTAGCCAACTCTAAGCATAATTGACAAGAGAAAAAGCATAAAGGGAAATATGGTGGGCTTGTTAATCTTATGGGATGAAGAAAGTGTCAGAGCTCATTTCTGGTGTATTTCTGATTCCTTGAATACTAGAATGTTAGAGTGCATCCCAAGCTGTGCAGACTCCATATATTCCACAGGTCTTCAGGACAGGTTCTTGATGAATTCCTAGAAGATAATCTCTAAGTCATCAGAATATACTGCCCAGTAAGAGCATCTTTGTACATGTGAAGACTTGGGCCATGTCAGATGGTTTATGCTAATAGTGTAATTTATAGTGAACATGTGTTTTTATGGGCTTTCCAGATGACTCAGGTGTTAAAGAATCCACCTGCCAAGGCAGGAGATGTGGGTTCAATCCCTGGTTCAAGAAGATTCCCTGGAGAAGGAAATGGCAACCCATTCCAGTATTCTTGCTTTGAAAATCCCATGGATAGAGGAACTTGGTGGGCTACAGTCCACAGGGTTGCAAAGAGTCAGACACAATTTAGCAAGGAAACAACAACAACCTGTTTTTGTTCATCTGGGGCCCTGGACCATACTGCATCAGTTTGACCTCCGAGATCAAAGCTGAAGATTGAGTAACTAAGGTCAGTCCTACAGGTGTCCCATGCCTGTATGACTAACTTCCACTGTGGATACCAAGGCTCAGGTGAGCTTCCTTGCTGGGCATGTTTTGTACATGTTGTCACGCATTATTGTTGGGAGAATTAAGCATTGCTGTGTGCCTCCCCTGGGAAAAGTAAGCTGGAAGCTTGTACCTGGTTTCACTTGGACTCTGTCCTATTGCATTTTACCTTTACTGATTATCATCTGAAGGTGGTCTTGAGGATACCTGGCGCCTCACCCAAGCCTCCACCTGCTCATAATTTTATCTCCATGAGGTCAGGGATCATACTCATTTTTATGCATATTTTTTGTTTACAGTGTATTAGGTCTTCATTTTTATTTGTTGACTAAATAAGATACTTCTGTAATAAGGGAAGAGATCTTTACATGGTAAGCTTGCAAGCTGTTCATCATCATTGTCAGAAGCCAAGCTGGGTCCTGTCTTGGCCTCACCCTTCCTTGCTGCACTGTGGATTCCTCATTTCCCCTAATCATGGATTGTGGCTTTTGGTAGCACTGTCTCTGTCCTCTTTCTCAAAGTTTGGGGTAAATGCCAAGGGGCCTTTTACAGAAAGTCTGTGGCCTGTAAATAGTGAAATTTCCCCCTAAACAAGCAACACAGAAGAAGTATGAGGTACATAGCAAAGGCGTATCTGAGAAGGGAGAATTCGCTTCCTTTCATGAGTTCCCAAAAAGTGCATTGAAATTAGATATTAGAAAAGACAGTGAAAGTTAGTCATACAGTTGTGTCCAACTCTTTGTGACCCCATGGACTGCAGCCTCTCTAGCTCCTCTGTTTATGGAATTCTCCAGGCAAGAGGGTACTGGAGTGGGTTGCCATCTCCAGGGGATCTTCCAGATCCAGGGATCAAACCCAGATCTCCCGCATTTCAGGCAGATTCTTTACCAACTGAGCCACCAGGGAAGATGTTAGAAGGGACAGAGAAAAAGGGCCTTTCTGGAAGGTGGGAAAAATAGGAATCAATATCAAGTTAGGAAAAAGTTTGTCATAAATTAAAAATGTTAGGTACTCAGGGTGTGCATGAATTTCCTAGCAGAAACTTAACCAA
This sequence comes from Cephalophus harveyi, assembly GCA_006410635.1. Lineage (NCBI taxonomy): Eukaryota > Metazoa > Chordata > Mammalia > Artiodactyla > Bovidae > Cephalophus > Cephalophus harveyi. Next base: position 84,480 of record SJYT01023969.1, on the reverse strand, counting down.
GTCGCGCGTTCATCATTCAGCAGAATTCTAATTAATTTTCCAGTTCTAAGGAAAATGACTAAAATCAATCAGGAAAACATCTTTCTATACAATCCTTAGGGAAAGCTCCAGTGAAGCAGATGTAAAAGAGACTCTAGAAGAAATGGTTATTCTCCACCAGATTTCTGTAAATAAATGATCAGACTAGGTTTAATGAAAGGAAACTGATTTTGGAAACCAGCAAGTCTCCATTTGGCGATCTTTGGTAGAAACGAAGAGAGAGACAGAAACTCTCAGCAGAAACTCATACACAGTTATGAATGTTAGAATGCTTGGATGGTAAAGAGTCCACCTGCAATGCAAGAGACCTGGGTTCGATCCCTGGGTCAGCAGGATTTCCTGGAGAAGGGCATAGCAACCTACTCCAGTATTCTTGCTTGGAGAATCCTGTGGACAGAGAAGCCTGGCAGGCTATAGTCCATTGGTCACAAAGAGTCAGTCAGACACAACTGAGCAACTAACACTAGTTTGGGTGAAATCTAGGTATATTGAGTAATTATTTTTTTAAAAGGACATGAATTCAGTCAATGGTCTTAAGTAAGTGCCAAACTAAGACATTTGAATTTTACTCTTAATTCACTGGGAGCTTTTGAAAGATTCAGAAGTAGAAAATCAAATGGTTTACTGCATCTTGAGAAGTTGCAAGCTAGTTTGGTTTCAATGAGAAAGAAACTACAGAAGGATAAACCAGTTAGGAGGCTTTTGTGAAATAAGTTGAGGAGGAAACAGCAAAATCTGCTTTTTAGTCTTAACACCAGTTTGCAACAGAACTGTGAGTTCCTGAATTATCAAAAGCAGCCGCATGTTCATTCTTTTGGAACCTTGGAACTGGCTTCCTCTTCAAAGGAAGCATTTTGAACCCATTGTAAAAATCATGTCAGCTGGGAACCACAGAGTTCCCCTAACAATTTTCTAAGATCATTAGAGGTAATAGGAATGACTTAGGTTAAAATCAGCATGAAATCCCAATGACAAATAAGATACCCTCCCATATATTACAATTTAACTTTGGTTCGTATAGGTGTATTAGTAGCTTCATTGATTTATATTGAATCTAAACATGCAGAGTGGACACAGGCCAGAATGGAGGCAATTATTGGGAAAATGAAAGCCAATGACCATTAAAAGTGAATGAACAGATTTCTGGAAATATATTCCTAAATTCATTTCATGATCAATAACTTGAAACCCTGAATTATTTTCTTTTCATATATCCCTTTCCCAGACAACCCCTTCTCTCTAACTCTGCCAGTAGTACCTCAACAATCCTTTGATCTTACAAGGTCCTCCCTTCCATGACCCTACAGGATTCTCACTGTCCCTCTTCCTTTTGATACCCTCACTATCCCTTATCCTGCATCAGTTGTTGCAGTCAGTTCCTTGATTCTCTTCTCCCTTTCATGGACTGGCAAAACTTCATCTGGTTGTAGGGAGCTCAGCTCAGGGCTCTGTGATGACCTAGATGGGTGGTATTGTAGGGGGAGGTCCAAGAGGGAGAAGATAGATATATATATACACACATATAGCTGATGCACTTCATTATACAGCAGAAACTAATACAATATTGTAAAGCAACTATACCCCCAATTTAAAAAAAGTGAAAAAAAAAAAAAAAAAAACCCCTATCTGGCTCAATCCAGTTTTCCTTGTACTCTCAGTCACATGGGTCCCTCAACTCTAAGATCTAATGCCTGATGAACTGAGGTGGAGATGATCTAATAATAATAGAAATAAAGTGCACAATGCATGTAAATGCATGCAAATCATCCCAAAACCATCCCCCTATCCCCAGTTCAGTTCAGTTCAGTCACTCAGCCATGTCCAACTCTTCGTGATTCTTTGGACTGCAGCACTCCAGGCTTCCCTATCCATTACCAACTCCTGGAGCTTGCTCAAACTCATGTCTGTTGAGTTGGTAATGCCACTCAACCATCTTATTCTCTGTCATCTCCTTTTCCTCCTGCCTTCAATCTTTCCCAGGGTCTTTTCCAATGAGTTCTTCGCATCAGGTGGTCAAAGTGTTGAAGTTTCAGCTTCGGTATCAGTCCTTCCAATGAGTATTCAGGGTTGATTTCCTTTAAGATTGACTGGTTTGATATCCTTGCAGTCCAAGGGACTCCCGGTCCAAGGGACTCTCCAACACCACAGTTCAAAAGCATCTGCCATACGACCCAGCAGTCCTACTGCTGGGCATACACACTGAGGAAACCAGAATTGAAAGAGACACGTGTACCCCAATGTTCATCGCAGCACTTTTTATAATAGCCAGGACATGGAAGTAACCTAGATGTCCATCAGCAGACGAATGGATAAGAAAGCTGTGGTACATATACACAATGGAGTATTCAGTTCAGTTCAGTCACTCAGTCGTGTCCGACTCTTTGCGACCCCATGAATCACAGCACGCCAGGCCTCCCTGTTCATCACCATCTCTCGGAGTTCACTCAGACTCACGTCCATCAAGTCCATGATGCCATCCAGCCATATCATCCTCGGTCGTCCCCTTCTCCTCCTGCCCCCAATCCCTCCCAGCAGCAGAGTCTTTTCCAATGAGTCAACTCTTCACATGAGGTGGCCAAAGTACTGGAGTTTCAGCTTCAGCATCATTCCTTCCAAAGAAATCCCAGGATTGATCTCCTTCAGAATGGACTGGTTGGATCTCCTTGCAGTCCAAGGGACTCTCAGGAGTCTTCTCCAACACCACAGTTCAAAAGCATCAATTCTTCGGCGCTCAGCCTTCTTCACAGTCCAACTCTCACATCCATACATGACCACAGGAAAAACCATAGCCTTGACTAAAAGGACTCAGCCATTAAAAAGAATACATTTGAATCAGTTCTAATGAGGTGGATGAAACTGGAGCCTATTACACAGAGTGAAGTAAGCCAGAAAGAAAAACACCAATACAGTATACTAACGCATATAGATGGAATATGGAAAGATGGTAACGATGACCCTGTATGCGAGACAGCAAAAGAGACACAGATATATAGAACAGTCTTTTAGATTCTGTGGGAGAGGGCAATGATGGGATGATTTGGGAGCATGGCATTGAAACATGTATAATATCATATAAGAAATGAATCGCCAGTCCAGGTTTGATGCATGATACAGGACGCACGGGGCTGGTACACTGGGATGACCCAGAGGGTTGGTATAGGGAGGAAGGTGGGAGGAGGGTTCAGCATGGGGAACATGTGTACACCTGTGGCGGATTCATGTTGATGTATGGCAAAACCAATACAATATTGTAAAGTAATTAGCCTCCAATTAACATAAATAAATTTATATATAAAAAAGGATGAACATTAAAAAAAGCATCAATTCTTCACTGCTCAACTTTCTTTAAGGTCTAACTCTCACATCCATACATGAATGCTGGTAAAACCATAGCTTTGACTAGATGGACCTTTGTTGAGAAAGTAATATCTCTGCTTTTTGTCCCTGGTGCCGAAGAAGTGGGGATCTCTGCTCTAGGACACAACCTTCTCTTGTTTTTTTCTTCTGTTTCCCTGACTGATTGCTCTTCTTCTTCCCATGCTCTTAATGATTGGGTTGCTCATTCTGTGTACACTCTACTCCCTCTATTCATGCTTCTTTGTTGATCTCATCCCATCTTGGCTTTGAATACCACCCCGATGCATGCATACCTCCATCTGAGATCTCCTAATTTGCATATCCAGTGTTTACTGAGCATCTCCACTTGGATATTATGTGGGTTTACCTAATGACTCTTAGCCTCAAATCTGCTCTCTGAAACTCTGCTCATTGATCCAGTCTTGGGACTGAGGCACATTTTCCAGATTCTCTTGCCACTGACTTTATCTTAGATGCTCCTAAATGGAGTCCTGAGAGAGAATTGGGTCGCTTGCCTTATCTGCCCTTGATGTGTCTTTTATTACAGCTGCAGGGTGGGGAGCAGTGTCATACAAGTTCAGTGTTCTACCTCAAGGGCTTGCCATTATCTTTCAGCTCTTATGCCTCAGAGTTTTCTCCTGAGCCAGAAGACTTTTAACCTATATACAAGTACAGTACAGAATTTCAAAAGAGTTAACATCCTTGCATAAAACCCTCAGCCAGTGGGACTGGCTAAATATCCCATCCTTTTGGCCTTCACATGAACAGTCCTGGAAGGAATTCTGGATATGTGAGCATGTGCTCAGTCAAGTCTGACTCTGTGACTACATGGACCATAACCAGGCACCTCTGTCCCTGGAATTTCCCAGGCAAGAATACTGGAATAGGTTGCCATTTCCTCCTCCAGGGAATCTTCCCAACCCAGGGATCGAACCTGCATCTCCTGTGCCTCCTGCATTGCAAGCAGATTCTTTTCTGTTGAGCCACTAGGGAAGCCCTGAGATTCTGGATACTTCTCATTAAAAGAGTCCACTTCTTGTTGCTTAAAATCAACAACCTTCATACTATATTCATTTGTGTTGCTTTTTCTTTTGCAAATTGTCTTCACTTCCTCACTTCTGCTTTCTGGGATCATATTTCAATAAATTACCTGTACCCAAGTCCTTGTGATTTACTGTCAGAGAACTCAGACTAAGACACAGAATTCAAAGGGGGTTCTCTTTGATTGTTTTATTTTCTAGATCTTTCAGGGTCATTCCCAAGTGGCAGCAATAGCCCAGCTTCTGGCTCCCATCAGCATGCTAGATCCCCTTTAATCTACTCTAGCACTTATCACCTTCTCATATGCTATTTGGTTTACTTGTTTATTATTACTTATAGTTTATTTATTACAACTCTAAGTTCTTTGAGGACAGAGATCTTGCTTACTTATTCACTGATGTATCTCAGCTGCCAAAAAGGATGTCTGAGCACATGGTAAGCGTTCAATAAGTATTTATTAAAACAAAGACTGAACAAAAGTACCATGCCTGGTACTTAGTGAGTCATTACTACATATTTAGTTATTAGTGTTGATACTTCCTCCAATGCATCATAGAAATTAGACAATCAGACACACCAGTCACATTTTTTCAGGCAAAACATAGCAACTAGACAGATTTGTTGCTTAATCACAGGCCATCGGCATGGTTTATGCACACCCAATCCAACTCTGTCACCTCCTGTTACCTGAAGTTGACTCCATATTACCTAGGGCTACACACTGCCTTCCTTGGAGTTCAACTGAGAATTTATAACTAGGTACACTCAGGTTTTTCATGATTAAAATTGAACCTTCGATTCACTCTACCTTCAGGAGAAATTGGTTTATAAATAAAGACTCCATACCAAGAAGCCAGATAAGAAGTTAATTAATAGAGTGTTCAGTGTGTACTACAGCCAGAAATTCAGTGTTTTATAGAATGTGTTTTTCCTTTTGATCCAAAAAAATTTTTTTCCAAACTGCGATAGAATGTTTTTTTTTTTTTTTCCCCTCTGCCTAAGTCATAGAGCCACTGGATATTTGAAGTTGACCTTCAAGATATCCTGGTGGAGCAGTGTTATATACTGGTGTGGAGGGCAACAGTGATACATCAGAAATAAATCCAGCTCCCTGCAAAGGCACAGCCAAGTAGCATACAGAATAAGAGAACAGGCTATTAGAGGAAGACAGTTTCTTAACATTCCCAAGTAGGTCAGTGGCACAGGGAGAACTGAACACCTAGTTACCCTACCCTTGATTAACAACCACCTGGTTAATTTGTTCATCTTTATAGAAATACCACATGTAGTTCTTGAAAAATCAAAATCACACATAAAGGGAAAAATCTGCCTTATCCTCTTTTAAACAAGTCTTGAATTTTGTCTTTATTATGCAGGGAGGATTAGGTTTTCTTCTTCCTCTTCCCTTTTCATTGGGCTTGGATTCTCTTACATGTTTTAAATGCTGCAGAAAGAGGGGAAAAAAAAAAAAAATCCCCCAAATGGGCCACATGCTGACAAGCTCGTGGTGTTACCACATGGATCTAGGGCATTATGTTTCACAATTTCCTGGGTGAGAACCCTGCCTTCTACATCGGTGCTTTCAACTGGGGGACTAAATGTTCTCTGGAGAAGGAGATAGGGAGGAAACACTAGCCAAATGGAATTAAAAGTCAAGAGCCTCTTTGTTAGGAAATGATGCCTTTGATAACCTAGATTCTTGGAAACCAGACTCCCATGTACAAGTATTTTGGTATCCCAAACTCCTGCCCATTAAGAACAGAAAAATAATTTTCCTAGGCACATCAGCAGATGGAATTAAGCTGAAACTGGTGTCCTATCATCTGTTCCCATCTGACAGTGAAGCTCTCCAAGCACTTACTAGAAAAGAAAAAAAAAAAAAAAAAGCATATTAAGCCCTATAAGCTCTCAATTTTGTACCCAAGTTGAATATCAAACTGTGCTTCAAAACTTTCTCTTGTCAGATCCAGGCATGTTAGACTTGGGAAAAAAATCCCTGCTGTGGGTCATATCATCTTAACTCCATGCCTATACATATGGGATTCCCTCCATCTAGAACACTCATTGCCCTCCTCCTGCCCACCATCCTCTTGCCCAGTGTTTAAGAACAGTCCTCCTTGAGTTCCAGTCCTAGGTCTCCACTAACAAGTTGTGTAACACTATAGGAAAAGAGCTGGATCTCTGTGAGCCTTACTGTCCTCATCCAGAAAATGGAAACAATAACAGTATCTCAGAAGATTTTCATGAGATTTTCTAACATGAGGAATAAACCCATATTAGCAGAGAAGGCAATGGCACCCCACTCCAGTACTCTTGCCTGGAAAATCCCATGGATGGAGGAGCCTGGAAGGCTGCAATCCATGGGGTCGCTGAGGGTCGGACACGACTGAGCGACTTCACTTTCACTTTTGACTTTCATGCATTGGAGAAGGAAATGGCAGGCAACCCACTCCAGTGTTCTTGCCTGGAGAATCCCACGGACGGGGGAGCCTGGTGGGCTGCCATCTATGGGGTCGCATAGAGTTGGACATGACTGAAGCGACTTAGCAGCAGCAGCAGCAGAACATTTAGAAAAGTGATGGACACATGGTGAATGCTCCATAAACATCAATCTAATAATTGTTATGAACATGCTTGAATTTTGGAGTCAGACACACTTGAATCAAATCTAATTGATTCCTAGCTTGGCTACTAGCTAGCTGTGTTTCTTACATTTATGTTTCCTCATCTGTAAAAGGTGAGGTGACCATCATCACATCCTCATCATCTAACTTAATCATAACATGTTATAAGCATTGAATGTGTTAGCAGTATGCCTGGAATATGATTAAAACTAATAATACCTAATAATTCCATAGTTAATAATTCTCTCATTTTTTAAGTCTCAGCTGTACTGCTACTTTTCTCAGAAAAAATTCTGTATTCGTTAAGTCCAAATGATATGCTGTCTTGACTGAGCCTCACACCCTGAACGGCTGTGACTAGCCTCACCATAGTGTAATTTCTGTTTGTTTGCCTATTTACCATTCTAGACTCTGAACTTCACTAAGGCAGAAATATTGCCTAGTTTATTCCCCATTGTATCCCAATTAACCAGCACATGGCCTGTACATGGTAGATTCAATAAAAGAATGAAAGCTTTATTTATATCAGTCTCTTCTTATCCTGTTTTTTTTTTTTTTTTCCCCTCATTTCCCCTATGGTAAAGGCATCCATGTGTATTTCTTTAAAGACTATGCTGACCTGGCAAAACATTGGATTGAATGATTTTTTGCTAGACAATATAGAATTTAAACATGTTTAACTTAGTTGTCAGTCATCTAAAAACTGAAGATTTAATAATCAAATCTGGTTTTCTGGATTCTCATGAAAAAAAATTTGAGATTTGACAAGACTGAGGCTCATATGTAAGTTTCACTTAAATATGTTCAGAGTTTAAGGATCCATTTTCCAAAACTAGGCTATAGCTTATGGACTGCAAACAAATGCATAACCTAAAAGTTGAGATTTATGTTTTATTTGGCTATATGACTGCCCCTCATATAGCTCTGAGGAACTACTCTGAAGATCCAGGGGAGGAGCCAGGATATGTAGAAGTTTTACAATAAAAACTAGATAGTCAGAACATCAAAAGATTAATGTTAATTAAAGAAAACCACATATCTCAAGTTAGTGAATTTAGTATTTTTTCTATGGATGATGCACAAGTCTGGGCTCATTGGAATCATTCCTTTGATGTATATCTTGTCTATCTAGGCCAGATGGCATTGTTTGTCCCCAAACCAAATAGTATATGCTTCTTTGGGGATGGTTTGAACTCTTCACTCAGTCTGTTTCACTCATTTGTGCACTCCTTCTGACCATAAAGCCTTTGACTTTAAAACCCTTTGGCTAAGATGAATAAACTGAGAATGGGTATGAAGGGAGGAAAGGAAAAAATTGCTAAGATCCTATGATCAAGAAAGATATTTTTTCTTTACTTTTTATTAAAATATGTTTGATATATGTGAAAGTCAGTCATGTCCGACTCTTTGCAACCCCATGGACTGTGTACAGTCCTGAATTCTCCAGGTCAGAATACTGGAATGGGTAGCCGTTTCCTTCTAACAATGTATAATTTAAGGTATGTGTGTGTGTGGGATCCTCAGTCATGTCTGACCCTTTGTGACTCCACGGACTGTAGCTCACCACGTTCCTCTGTCTGTGGAATTCTCCAGGCAAGAATACTGGAGTGGATTGCTATTCCCTTCTCCAGGGGATCTTCCCAAGCCAGGGATTGAACCCAGATCTCCCGCATTGCAGGAGATGCTCTTCCATCTGAGCCACCAGGGAAGCCAAATTTAAGGTATACAGCATGTTCATTTGATACACATAAATTTTAATAGCCACTGTAGTGATAATTAGTACCTTTATCACATTAGACAAGTGTCCTTTCCTCTTAGTGGTTGGAAACATTTATTTCTTGCCTCTTAGAAAGTTTGATAATTGTAATATAGTATCATTGTCTATATTCATCATACTGTGCATTAGATCCTAGGGCTTATTTACTACTCATTATAATGTACCATTAAAAAAGTACATGTCCTATCCCTCTACCCCTCAGCCCCTGGTAACCACCATTTTACTCTGTTTTTACAAGTTTGACTTTTTTTTATATTCTACATATAAGTGCTATCATATAGTAGTTATGGGCTTCCCTTATGGCTCAGCAGTACAGAATCTGCCTGCAATGCAGGAAATGATCCCTTGGAGAGGGAAATGGCAACCCACTCCAGTATTCTTGCCTGGGAAACCCATGGATGGGGGAGCCTGGCAGACTGTAGTCCACAGGGTTGCAAAGAGTTGGACATGACCCAAGAAACTAAACAACAGAGTACAGTACTTGCCTTTCTCTGACTTCTCGTTTAGTATGATGTGCTTAGGGTCCACCCATCTTGTTATAAATGGCTTCATTTTATATGTGTATATATATTAATATATACAAATACACACACACATATATACATTACATATATATACAGATAAATATGTATACATTTAAATGTATGTATGTTTATGTGTGTGTGTAAGTGTATATACAGTTTTATCCATTCATCTGTGATAGGCTCTTAAATTGTTTCTGTATCTTGGCAACTGTGAATAATGCTGGAATAAATATGACAGTGCACATGTCTCTTTGATATCTTGCTTGAAGGGTATTTTTTCTTAACCTAAAAAAAATACCTTTTTATGTTCTTTAAATGAGTATGTACTGAGCTGCTGTACTCTATGGCAGGCAAAGTTATCTTGCTGTTGTTTAGTTGTTAGTCGTGTCCAACATTTTTGTAACCCCATGATTGTAACCTGTCAGGCTCCTCTGTCCATGGGATTTCCCAGAGAAGAATACTGGAGTGGGTTGCCATTTCCTTTTCCAGGGGGTCTTCCTGACTCAGGAATTGAACCTGTGTTTCCTGCACTGGCAAGTGGATTCTTTACTGACCAGCCAGCTGGGAAGGCCAGGTGACATGGTAGTAAGCCTCTCAAAATCAAAATGCATCTACTTCCTCACATAGTCCTCTCTGACTCTGGGTGAATGGGATTGGTTGCATGGGCTAGTATTTTCATCTGAAAACATGGCTAATGCTGTGGCACCACAAACACATCACCACCACTTTATACCATGCCAGGTCAGTTTAATGCGAGCATTAAGAGGTGTGATTATGGAACCCGAAAGAGTAAGGTTCTACTTACTAGGAGCATAATCTGGGGTGGTTTTTAAAACCTCTGTAAATTTAGTTTCCTCTTTATAAAACTGGGATAGTTATATTACCTGCCTCTATGTGTTGTTACAGAGATTAAATGGGATGATTCATCTAAAGAACTTATGAGCTCACACGTGTAATAAACTTCAGATGATAGTGTTTGCAGCAGTTGCAACAGTATAGAGGAATTTGTTGCTGAGGAGGCTGTGGAATAATGAACAAAGACTTCTGAAGGATAAGAAGTCTTCAGAAGCCATCCACTTTATAGAAGAAATACTCTAGTGACTATTAGACAATAATAATGTTCCACACACATAAAACGTTTCCTCTGATCCCTGACTTATGGGAATTAATAGAGTAGTTTTTATATCATAATCAAAGAATAGAAGCCAGGGAGGCATGGGGATTTTAATGGCTTGTTTATAACTGACTTGTTGGAATAAGTAGAGGACACTGACTGCTTTTTAAACGATACCTTCCCAGCAAAAATATTTACATACTAGTTAAGATAATGAGCTTTGGGTTAAGATTACTTGAGTTTGAATTTTAGTACTGCTACTTAACAACTGTATGATCACGGGCAAGTTGTTTAAATTCTCTGTGTCTCAGTTTCTGTATGGATAAAATAATAAACACAAGCATGTCCTAAAGAGTATTGTGTGGAATAAAGTAGTTAAAATGTGTAAAACACTTAGGACATATAATGTGCAGAACATTATAAATGCTCAGTAATTTTTTTCTCATATATTTAAGATGACTTGAACCAGAGTTAGCTTACAGATATTGCCATAAAATTGTAATTTTATATAATTACTAATTCATGCACAAGAGAATTGAATTCCTTCATTTGTGTTGTACTCTTTATTTTTGTTTTTTATTCTTTTTTTTTTCCAAAGATCATAGTTTCCCTTATGGTTCATTCTCAGTAGTGTGGTGTACATTTTGTGGGTTTGGACAAATGCCCAATGACAAGAATACATCATTATACTATCATACAGATTATTTTCATTGTCCTGAGAATTATCTACACTCAAGCTGTTTACTGGGGGGCTTCCCAGTTGATGCTCGTGGTAAAGAATCTGCCTGCCAATGCAGGAGACATAAGAGATGTGGGTTTGATTCCTGGGTCAAGAAGATCCCCTGGAAGAGAATGGCTATCTACTCCAGTATTCTTGCCTAAAAGAATCCCATGGACAGAGGAGCCTGGTGGGCTATAATCCATAGGGCCACAAAGAGTCGGACATGACCAAAGCAACTTAGCACACACAAGCTATTTGTTTCCCCATCTCTGTCACCACAGGAAACCACTGATAATACAGTTTTTGTTGTTGTTTAGTAGCTAAGTTGTGTCCACCTCCTGTGACCCCATCATATGGTAGCTTTCAGGTTTTTCTTTTCTTTTTTTTTTAAGGAGTCTCCAAACTATTTTCCATAGTGGCTGGAATTCTTAAACACATATTACTAAGTGTAAGAAACCAGTATGAAAAGGGTACATGATAAATGATTCCAAAGATATAGTATGTTAAAAACATATGTTGTTTTCTTATTCTTAATGTGCTTCCGTCATATGACCTAACCAGGAAAACTGACTGGAGTTATACTAGAATGTAGAATACAGCCCTGAATTTAATTACAACCTAAAAGATGTCTTTTATTCAGTCCAGACTTTTGCCAATAAAATGAGTTTCCCAGAAGGCTGGCAAACCATTAGGTATAAAAAGGCATTTGTAGAAAGACAAAATATGGAGGGATAAAATGGATTCTGATTCTGAGGATTCTCACAGTCTTAAGATTGCACACAAGGATCTGTTGCCAAAATGGTAAAGAATTATCAGATATTGTATTGCTAGATGACTTAAAATTTTACTGAAGAAAATTATAATGATGGTGTACTTTTAAGAATTTCTTCAAACTTATCTGTAGAAACAGAGAACTAGGATAGGAAAACAATGTTCATCAATAATGTCTATAATAAAATAAACCCACAATTTGGAAAGCTGGAGACAAACCACCAGCTATGTGTGTGCCATGTTGGAATCTACATGGAAGAAAGCAGAGGGAAGTAATGGGGTGTTGGATAAAACTGAGACTAGGAGAATTCTAATATCACAGGAACCATGGTGGATTAATTTAAGAAGAGCAGTAGACATCTAAGGACTCTGCATATTCAAGCTCAAGAGTGAGCACAAGGCATTGATAGTAAAGTATAAGGTATCCAAAACATGATGCACCCAAATACTTCTCAAAGCTGACTAACTAATGCTCCTTTCCAGGACTGAAAGAAATTACTGAAAGTGGAATCCAAATTGAGTAGACAGGTATGATAGGACTAAAGGAAAAAGAAGGCTCAGGTGAACTTGGTGAAACAAAAGATCTTGGAAAATGAAAGATTGTATTGGAGAAAGAGAGGGTGTGTGTGTGTGTGTGTGTGTGTGTGTGTGTGTGTGTGTGTGTGTGTGTGTGTGTGCTGAAACTCCAGTACTTTGGCCACCTCATGCAAAGAGTTGACTCATTGGAAAAGACTGATGCTGGGAGGGATTGGGGGCAGGAGGAGAAGGGGACGACAGAGGATGAGGTGGCTGGATGGCATCACCGACTCGATAGAAGTGAGTCTGAGTGAACTCTGGGAGTTGGTGATGGACAGGGAGGCCTGGCGTACTGCGATTCATGGGGTCGCAAAGAGTCAGACACGACTGAGCAACTGAACTGAACTGAACACAGTATTTTCATTAAGGAGAAACAAAAACAAGATGCAAAGATAAAGTAACATAGACACACCAATTATAAGGAAATGTTCATGCATTTTTCTCAATCTATAACAAAGAACATGAACTAAAAGTGAGTTGAAATTTAGCAGACTTAAATAATGTAACCAATAAAATAAATCTTGTTGATATCAAGCTGTAAGCCCAGATAATAGAGAATATACTTTCTTTCCAAGTGTACATGCAGTGCCCACAGGAGTTGATCATATAGACCAAAATGAAAAAGTTAATTTGAAATAATGCAGATGATACTAAGAGCATTCTCTGGGTGCTATGCACTAAAATAAGCTATAATGAATTCAAAACTGTTAATGCCCTTAGTCTGGAAATGAAAAAAAAAAAGGAAAAAATCCTGCTACTAAACAACTCTTGGGTCACTGTATTTCTTAAAAATTAACAGGATTGACCCCCCCATCTCTCCCCACACACCCACATACACTAGAATCAATGGTATATAGCTAAAATAGTACTAGAGGAAATTTGAGAACATTGAATATCCCTAACACTAAAAGTCAAACTGTGAATGTAAGCAAATTAAAAACGAAAATCAAAAGCTAGAAAAGAAAACCACAGTAATGGGAAAGAGTCCAGAAGAAATTCATAAAAGCAGAATTTAGTTAGAAAACAAAGAATGAGTAGAATTAATAAGTCCAAAAGCTGATTCTTTGAAAGCAAAAATAAATATAGACAAGCTCCTAGGTAACATAAACAGAAAAAAGAACAAACGCCTATATAAAATTAGCAATGACAAGGAAGAAATAATCTTCAAACAGAAAAAATTTAAAGTCATCAGAGACTATTTTGTACAACTCTGTGCATTTAAATTTGAAAACCTAAATGAACTGGGTGATTTTAAAGAAGAATATAACATCAAAATTGGCCTCATTAAAGACACAAAGTCTAGAAAGATTAGACATGCATAGAAGAAATAGATAAAATGGCTAAAGAACTCACCCCCAAAAAGCATCGTGCCTTGTATACCCCATTCTCTGCCACCAACACTGAAAAGGGACCTAAGCCAACTTGAAGATGCTCTCCCTGGCCATTTGAACATAAACAAAGAGTAGCTGTCAAAGACTGAAGCATGCAAAATGTCTCATCTATGATGACCACAAAACAAATCCAAACTGGTTACCCTGGAAGGATACAAGTAAACCCACATGCAAAATATCTCATCTATGATGACCACAAAAAAATCCAAACTGGTTACCCTGGAAGGATACTAGTAAACCCGCATACAAAATATCTCATCTTTGATGACCACAAAACAAATGCAAACTGGTTACCCTGGCAGGATACTAGTAAACCTGCATACAAAATATCTCATCTATGATGACCACAAAACAAATCTAAACTGTTACCCTGGAAGGATACTAGTAAACCCACACGGTATTTTGAAAACTATGGAATAACAAGAAAGAATCGTGCATTTATCCTATTTTCCTATATGAACCATATTGCTTGGTACCCAAATAGATGGTGAAGGCAAGTTTCTCTTTATAAAAGTATTACAACTAATAAATGAATATCATCATTTCACAATCTGTAATGAATTAATGGATCATGGTATATATCTTAAAGTTCTGCTAACATCACAAAAAGAGAGACAACCAGATCTCATATGCCTCCTGATACAACAGTATAGTGTCACTTGTGAATTAGTCCTGCCAAAACAAAACCAAAAAGAAATCAATCCTCAATCTGATTATGACTTTAGATCCAAATAGTTCCCAAATAGCCCAGGGATACAAGCATAAAATCTATACTTCAGGAAGCTCTACAGGACAAATAATTTGGTTTCTTTATTAAATTGAAAGAAAAAAAAAAAGATGGAGAGGAACTTATAGATTAAATCAATATTAAGGCATATATCATCTAAAATATAGACTTTATTTGGTCATCATTAAAGTGGTGAAAAAGCGAACATGACATAATTGGAAATGGGGTCATGGATTGGATATTTGTTAACATTAAAGAATAATGATTCTTAACTTTTGATTGAGGAGTCATAATGATCTTATTTTTGTTACAAAAAGAAAAAAGCCTTTACCTTACCAAGTTCAACACTGCAATATTTACAGATAAAATATGTCTGGAATTTCATTCAAATAAGGAGAAAATAGAAATAAGTAAAGCAAGATTGGCCATTAGTTGAAAATTGTTAAAGCTGGTTTATGTATATATGAGAGTTCATGATACTATTCTGCTTATTTTTGTGCATGTTTGAAGTTTCTCATAAAAATTAATAAAAAAATGCATTGCTAAAATTAGGGCATAACCCTCATGAATATCACATGGTTATGATTAACAGAAGTGGGAGAAAGTGTTCCATTATCTCTGCTTTAACCTATTTGAGATCGCTCCAACTTCAATAGCAAAGGAACTATCGAGACACTAATAGGGCCAATAAATTCTGTCATTGTTCCTCTGATTCTTTCTCCATTTCCAGACATTCATTCAGCTTGCAGTTATAGAGCTGCTGATATTGTAAAAATGTTGCTTAGCAACATGTTAATGGGGAAAAACACTCCTTAAACCATTAGGGTTTTTGTCTTTCGAAATGTACTAGTTCAGCATATGATACCTCCCACAGCTCAGTTTAACAAGAGGAAAAGTATCAACTCTCTGAATGTAGTTTTTTGTTTCTGTTGTTGTTGTTTAGTCTTCATAGCTGGGTCTGAATTTAATAAGACTATAAGAAATGGAGTCTGACATTGACTCTGAACTACATACAGTTCTATTGGTCTCTTTGGTAAGAGTAGTTTAGAGATGATAGACTGTAGCACTCTGCCACTTACCTAATATCTGGGGTGAGGATGGAGGTGGTGAGGCCCAGAGGATATATAGAGAAAATGCCCCAGTCTTTATCATCCACTTGGTATCACTGCCTAAGAAAATGAATCAAGTACTTAACCATGTAGAAGTTGGGCCCAGGAAGCCTTCGTTCCTTTTTCCAGGAAATCAGGGTATTTGACCAAATGCTCTTAAAGAGCTTTTCTATGATGCTGTGTTTCTTTATGGAAGAACCCCTAGTCCAGCCCTTCTCAAACTTCACTGTGTCAGCTGTGCCTTTCCTGGGCATCCTATGAACACGTGGATGCTGATTTAGCAGGCTTGGGTGGGGCTTTGAGTTTCTGCATTTCTCACACCTCTCAGGAAATGCTAATTATGCTGGTTGGGGAAGGGGAGGGAATCGCTCTTACAGCCAGTCTCCCCAGCACTTTGAATGAGCAGAGAAATTAGAATATGTGATTTGTTAGTCTTGGCATGGTATATGGCTAAGAGGACAGCTTGAGCATTGAAGAGATTTAGGTTCAAATCTTGGCACTGTCTTTAGAAGTGTGACTGAGCCATGCTGGCCTTCAAGTTCTTCATCTGCAAAATGAGCATTTTGGAGAAGATTGAAGATTGAAAAAGAACAATATCACTTGTAACGGTCTTAACCAGGCACATGGTAAGCACTCTGTAAGTGTTAACTATTGCTGGAATAAAGGAAGACAAAAGAGCACTGCTGAAGGGTCATTTTGCAGTGTGAGTCTTTGTCCCCTTGTTTATGAGTGGGGCAGTACGAAAAATTCAAAAGAGCTTGGGCTGACTCAGAGTGGAGTTCCTCTTCACTGCTGCAAATATGGCTGTCATATCATTCACTGGGCCTCAGTTTAGACACCTGCCCAGTGGAAAGGCTGAACTCATTCCTACCTGTTCCGAATAGCCCAAGGATGTGTTTTAGCTCCTTGAGTGACACGGTCCCTGGGCTGCACCAAGGAGTTCAAGTAATCTGCTCTGTATTTAATAAATTGAGGGGAGAGGAGAGTTAGGTGGCAAAAAGCTTATCAGAATTGAATGAAAATCCCAGACCCACAAGAATTTGCTAAGCAATAGATCTATTTTAAAATCCAGTTCTTTTTAGCAACAGAGAGCCAGGGCTGTGATTTAATTACTGATGGGCTACATCAGAAGCAGAACTGGAGCCAGTATCCCTGAAGTGGGGTGAAGCACAGGTTAACCAGTTCTGGGAAGAACAGGTTAACTTCTCAACCTTCCTATTACTTTCCTGGTTATACATCTTCTAGGTCTCTAAAGTGCCAAGCTTTAGGTTTTTAATCAAATGTCTTTGGGACTATAAAATGTTGTCCATTTTCTAAAGGATTTTCTAAGCATCTGTCAGCTCATGTCTGAATCATACATAAATGTGCAATGAATCACTTCCTGTTTCACACCATGATCCCCACCCCCACTCTTTCACAGACATCCTTCCCCTTTCCCACCATCCCCCACCATTTGAATAGGATAAATGAGGAAACTGATTGTGTCATAGATAGCATCGTTTCTCTTTCAAAACCACCAGGGCTCAGAAACTCTTGGGGGAGACTTCCTCATGAGAGAGATTTTAGGGGATCTGTAAGAGAGGGGTTGGCACTGAGAGCAAGAAGCTCATTCTATGGAGGGTTTAGTGACTGACATGGCTGCTCTGAACTAGGAAAGAGCTTGAGGATCCTGTAATCATCAACGTAGTGATAAAGGAAATCCTGAATTCTTAGAGGGAAACAGCATAAACACGACATAATGAAACCTAAGGAATTTCGTAGCAAGCACAAGGTTTTAAATGAGATAACTTTGGCTTAGATTCCTGCTTCATTACAGGACAAATTTGCCTAACTCAATAGGCAAGGTCAACTAAATAGGTGACCTTGAACAAGTTACCTTACCTTTCTCATCCTCCTTTCCCTCTGTTCTAAAATGGATAGCCAAATACCTTTGTCTCAGGATTCTTGTAAAGATAAAATGAGATTTCACATTTAAAGTACTTGGGATGGTGTCTTAAACAATAATAGTATAATAATAGAAAATTGTCCAATTGAGTGGATTTTCCAAGTGCTTTTCTAAGTTCTCCAGCCTAGGATTTAGAGTGAAGGTGTCACCCAGAGAGCATATAGGCTGGATTTTGCTTGCAGATTTATTTTAGACTGCCCTTTGCAGCAGTGGTCAAGGAGCTTTTTTGTTGTTGTTGCTAGTTTTTAAATTGAGAGATTTTATAATTTTCCATCCTCATCTACATTTCTTGAAACGTTTTGAATTATCAGAAGATCTGGCAAACACAAGCCCCACATTCCTGCATGATGATTATCAGCCAGAGGTGAGAAGGGGTAGCCTCCTTTTTTTTTTTTTTTTAATTGGAGGTTCATTGCTTTATGGCGTTGTGTTGGTTTCTGTCATACAGCAATGTGAATCAGTCATAAGTATATATCCACATATCCCTTCTGTCTTGAGCCTCCCTTCCACCCTACCTCCCCCATCGCACCCCTCTAGGTCATCACAGAGTGCCACACTGGGCTCCCTATTCTATACAGCAGCTTTCCGATAGCTATTTGTTTTGGACATGGTAGTATATATATGTCAGTGCTATTCTCTCAATACACCTGACTCTCTCCTTCTCATTGTGTCCACAAGTCTGTTCTCTATATCTTCATTTTATTGCTGCCCTGCAAATAGGTTCTTCAGTACCATTTTTCTAGATTCCATACTTACATATTAATATAATTTTTTTCTTCTTGACCACAGTCTCTACCATCCCTTGCCCCTTGCTATAATACTGTTAGGTAGTTAGAATAGGAAAAAGGACTCCAAAATAGTGTTGGCTAAAAGGCTAGACATGGTGGCTAAAAGGAAAGAGCCCAAGGAAATAGAACAAAGACCAGAGTGAGAACCTCAGGTGAAACAAATCGCCCTCCTGGCTAGCCCAATTTACATAGGGCAGGCTCAGTGAGAGGAGAAAAAACATATAAAAAGAGAAGCCAAAATTGAACCTCTCTCTTCTCTTTGCATTTTTTGGGTCGGCCCGCCTTCACGCCTCAAGGATGCGTTTTCCTTTGCTTGCCAAATAAAACTGAGCTGTAACCAAGCTGTCACACTGGCCCAGCATTTATACTGAGCTGTAACTGAGCAGTAACACTGGTCATATTTTTGCTGCAGTGAGACAGAACCGAGGAAATTACACACTCGCCCAACATTACTGTTGCACTATTTTACTTCATGTTCATTGCATTCTGTGTTTGAATTGAAATTAGTGTCTGCCTTCCCTTGATATGGCACCTAAAATGTCACACCATGCTTTAGTGTGGTTTGCTTGACAAAGACAATTGTGAGCATGTTATTAGACACAGAGGCATCCGCTAGTGATTTAAGGGAATGTCATGTATCAGGGTACATTATTAGAGTAGCCCATTTTGGGGTACCTTCCCAGATCACACACTCTTTAAAATTCTTTTCTCTTCCCACCCACAACCCTGCTGAAGGGGTATGGGGATTAGCTTGAAAACAACAGAAACCTTGTGAGACGACCCTCACCTTGGTCAGAGAAGGGTGGAACAAAAAGTCAACTCCTGATCTGAGACAGACCAATCAAATTCTCTCTCCCAGAAGTTCTGAACTGCAACAGTGTGAAGCTGGCTCTGTGGCTGATGACAACAGTACTGAAACTAACAGTTCATGTAGAATTGGTTCTGGATGGGGGTAATAGGAGATATAGCCAAAGGCCATGCAAACCAAAGTTCTGGAGGAGCATATGGTAGCCAGGAGTCACTAAAGAAGTAAGTCTGTTAAGAGAAATAGAAAGGCAGAGGAGACTTAATGGATGTGAGCAGTGAGAATAACCTTGTGGCCTTCCAGAAAGAAAAAAAAAAAAGGTATTCATTACTGACCTTCCAGTTTGGGTTGGAAATGCCTCATCATGTTCAATCACTTTTTCCTTGACCTTCCTTTCTTATCTCTATGACACCTCTCTTATTACTCTCCTACCTCTCAGAATCCTTCTGCCAGCCCCTGGTTTTGGCTTCTTTTCTAACACTGAACTCAAGATGTGGAGTTTCCTGGACTCCATTCTAAGTTCTCTTCTCTTTTCAATTC
Source organism: Cephalophus harveyi (assembly GCA_006410635.1). Classification (NCBI taxonomy): domain Eukaryota; kingdom Metazoa; phylum Chordata; class Mammalia; order Artiodactyla; family Bovidae; genus Cephalophus; species Cephalophus harveyi. Next base: position 64,631 of record SJYT01023969.1, on the reverse strand, counting down.
ACATTTGCTCTTCTATGGGCTGAATGTCTGTGTCCCTCTTGCCCCGGATTCACATGTTGAAATTTTGGAGTTGGGGCTTTTGGGATGATCAGGTCTTGAGAGTGGAATCCTCAGGAATAGGCTTGGTCCTCTTATATAAGAGACCTGGAGAGCACCCTTACCGCTTTTACCTTGTGACGATACATCAAGGGAACAGCTGTCTATTATCCAGGAAGCATGCTCTTACCAGATACTGAATCTGCTGGCACATTGATCTTGGATTTCCCAGCCTTTACATCTGTGAGGAATAAATGACTGTTGTTTATAAGCCACCCAGCCCATGGTATTCTGTTATAGCAGTTTGAACAAAGACATCTTTCACAGATGATCTCAGTGTAATACTAGTTATATGCTGATGTAGCCTGCGGTTTTTCTTTTCTTTTTTTTTAATTGTCTTACTCCTCATTAGGGTGTGAGTTCAGTCACCTTGGGCAAACTTTACGTGTCTGGTTTATAGGAGTACCTGACACAAAGTAGATACTTAATGAAGGTGTGCTAAATGAATGGATGAATGAATAAATGAACTGGATTTGTGTTTTCTGCCTGGACCCAAGCTATCCTCCCCGGGTTTTGTACTAAGTGCCTCATACTGGATGCCTCTCCAGTTCTCTAATTTGCCAAGATCCTTCCTCCTTAAAGTCTTGAAAATTACATTGCTTTTGCCTACAAAGTTTTCCTTGGGTTCTTCCTTCAAGTGTGGACATAAAAGCTTTCTCCTCCATGGTATCCCACGATTTCTCACATGCTTTCTGTAATGATATACTATTCATTACATGCATAGCCTCACATTGTTTTCTTAATTTGTAAATATGTGTGAGCTTTTTGTTGCCATATATTTGCCTGTTTCCCACTGTACTTTTCTTTTCTCCAATATACGGTTAACTTCTTGATGCATCTTAATATATTGAATACCAAGCACAATTTCTAGAACACAGTAAATATTCAATAATATATTTTTAATGGATGAATGGATACTCATGTTATTCTCTACACAAACCTCCTTTTTACATGAGCAGTTTGATTTGATTTTGTTTTTTTGTAATCAGAGAGCTTTGACTATTGCAATTATTAGTCATGAGCAGAAATTTATACAGTTTTAGGTGCTTTTGTAATTACCCTCTTAATAGACTTGAAAAATACAAAAACATTACAGATGACTTTCTAATGACATTAATCATGTATGTTTCTATAGTCTAAAAAGTGAATTTACATCTATTCTCAAAGTTTATTCTCACGACAGTCTTGCACAGTAGAGGGTAATTGAGACAGATCAAAAGATCTAATAGGAGACTGAACCAGAGCCCAAGTTTTCTGTTTATCTGCCTCTTGTGCTTTTGCTATATCACAATACAGCAATGTGCCTAAATTGTTAAATTTATACTGCTGTCACTGCTGCTATTAAGACTACTACTAGCTATGATTTATTGAGTGTTTACTACAAACTAGGCACTGAGCTGTGAGGCTTCCTTTAATTACATCAGTTAATACTCACAATGACCTCGTGAGTTTGATACTTTTATAGATCTTTTAAGACAGATAAAGAAAGTAGGCAGAGAGATGTCAGAGATCAAAGTGGATAAACCAAGATGTGAGCCCAGATTTTTCTGACCTCTGAAACCACACTACAAGTTACTAAAGTCTTCCTTGTTACAAAGAGAAGTAAAAGAACATCTGGGACTTTGGAAGTCATTCATACAGGATAATCTCGTCACTCATGTTTTTGGTAATAAACCCAAACCCTTTGAGGTATAATGAAAAGTTATTCAAAACCTTACGGGAAGAGGAAGCACAGAAAGATGGGACTGAATATGAGCGGCTTCATCAACATCCCCTTTGAAATGGGCACTTAATTAATGTACTTAATTGTTGAGAGATACATAATGAGATTATTCAGAGCCTTGGCTGTGCACCTCTTTCCTATTGTTAACTGTGTTAATTTGCAAAGATGCTGGTTGAATGGGAACAGGTTAAATGGAAACCCTGTTTTTTTCAGAGTGGGAGAAAAGGTAATCACACTGAGTAATTTGATTTTGATGCACGGCTTTCTCCTCTTTTTAAATACACATACTCTTTATAAATAGGTGAAAGAGTGTGATCATCTGGTGAGCACTGGAAGGCTGATTATCACAAATGTGACAAAGGCAATGCTGTCAAGCCTTCCTCCAAGAGGAGGATTCCTGGCTCATTTTCCATTCAAGTAGAATAGAAAGGAAGGAGAGAGGGATAAAGAGAATATATTCAAAGAGTGTGCCTCTGTAGAAAGCATTGTCTCAGGATCTCTCAGACCCATTCTTTAGCTTAATCATGGGATGAGTTGAGAGAGTAGCATTGACATATATACACTGCTGCTGCTGCTGCTAAGTCACTTCAGTCGTGTCCAACTCTGTGCGACCCCATAGACGGCAGCCCACCAGGCTCCTCCATCCATGGGATTTTCCAGGCAAGAGTACTAGAGTAGGGTGCCATTGCCTTCTCTGATATATACACTACCATGTGTTAAATAGATACCTAGTGGTAAGCACAGGAAGCTTAGCTTGCTGCTCCATGATGTCCTAGAGGGACTGGATGGGGAAGGTGGGGTGGGAGGAAAGCTCAAGAGGGAGGGGATATATGTATACATATAGCTGATTCACTTTGTTGTATAGCAGAAACTCATGCAACATTTTAAAGTGATTATAGTCTAATTTAACTTAAAAAAATTTTTTTAAAGTAAAGTTGGATTATTCTAAGACCCCATCAGTTACAAGGCCTGTAGACATGGAGTTTCCAGGATTAAGGCATTAAATGAGACCCTAAAAGTACTTAGAGTTTAAATAGAATATGTCCATGTGTAAGCATTTAGAAACAAACTGACATTTTCCTTTCCCTCAATGTATGTGTCCAGTTTTCTTATTGGATGAAAATAAGTGTGTTGGGATTCCTTGTATTAATAAATGAAAAAAAAAAGGAAAAAAAGCTCCTGTGTACAGATTGAAAGGTGCCCATTTTGAAGATGAAAAGAGTCCTTGACATGATTCCTCCTATGTCAGGAACTATGGAAATGGTTAAAATACCCAACTATCACATCTAGGATTATACCAAGGGGACACATTAAGAGGTGTGGGGGAAAATTGAAAAGAGGGGTGGGGACAGAGGTAGGGCTGTGGAATTGGGATTATATATTAGCATCAAAGAACCCAAGTACCTATATTTCCAAACTCGATTTGATATTCATTGAATTAGATAGTCAAATACATGCAGTTTAAAAATATATTCAGTTACCTAATCGAAACTTATAATGATAGTAATAATAATAAAAATTTGTATTTTGAATGTATTTTTTATTTTATTCCCATACTCCCCTGCCCCAAATGACTTAATCACATTTGAGCCCTTATGTTGCCCTTCTTTCAACCTTTCAAATCCAAGGTTTGGTTAAAAAGCAAATTATCATTATAAGCAGCCCTACCCTCTGGTCTCTGGACCTCACAGAGAATGGTTTTTGAAATCATTTTTCACTCAATTCACACTCTGAAAGATCAAAGAACTCTTCTCTGTGCCCCTTCCAGAAGCCCCTGTGGGATTAGCCAATCATGAATATAAATCACTGTGTTTGTTATGTTTCCAAAATACCCATTCATAATCCATCTTCACATTGTTCAAAGAGATGTGAGGTCAGTTCAGCTCTCACCTTCACAAGGCTTTGTGCTTCTGTTTGTGCAGCCAAAGGAGCACTGCACTTGAGACAATTAGCTACTTGCTGCTGTGGCTGCAGCCAAAGGTCTTCCCAAGGGAGCTGAAGGAGACCTCCTCAGGAGGCTGCTCCATTCAGGCATCGAGTGTGGCTCTTAGCCAAGAAGACAGCGCCTCTTTCTACCCTCTGACTCAGTGCCTTTTGTGTGCAGCCAGATAAAAGTGAACAATGGCCACCTCCTCTCTCCTGGAGGTGACAAGCAGAGGGAAACTTTTGAAAACTCAGCCATTAAACTCCATGCCACCCCAAGAGCCTGACCTGAATCCACTTTCTGACAACCACAGGAAGCTATTGTGCTTTTCTTTAAGAAGCTCTCAGCTTGAAAAAAGACCACCAGGTGGGAAAGGGAGTGCCTTCCCAAAGGGTCTTAGAGAACATGAAAGCTGGAAGTTCTCAGTGACTTTTGAGACCCACCTCCTTAATTTATAAATGAAACCCTGAGGACAAGAAGGATTTAATTTAAACCATACAGCCCAATGCAGGCTCCTCCATAAGGCATCGAAACAACCTGTTGATAAGTCAGAGCTGACTTTATCACTCACTGGGGGAAGAGAAAACACTACCTACATCGCCAATCTTGATTGCATCTAGCTGGGGAGGAGCAGTCAGGGTGATTGTTGAAGCCTGGCTTAAGGTGGGTCCTTCAGGGGAGGAGGGGCGTCTTGTTAGGATTGGATGGGATCATGATATGATAGTTTAGAGTTGGTAGACACAACAAGGCAAGGACTTTGAGGTAAACAATTAAAAGGATCTGGGGGTATAAACAGTCAGCTAGTATTTTCTGTTGAAGAACTGATGGATCTTTCAGATAAGTTCTTGGAATGTACAATAAAGTTGTTTTCTCTTCCTGGGAAAAATTTTCTGGAATAGTGAATCTATGCTGATGAAGATAGAGGACTGGCAAAGTCATATCACAGTAGGCAGGAAGCTGAGTGGGGATGGAGAGTTCAGGGTCTCAGAATTCAAGCCCGCAATTTATAAATGAAACCTTGCTTCAAGCCACACAGCCCTTTACTGCAGAAACATGAATTGGAAACCAGGTACCAAACTCTCCTCCTACTGACCATTTTATGACCCAATGATGGATTATGTGAACCAAATGAATAAAATCAATTTCTGGGCTTAAAAACTTTTTTTTTTGAAAGGTTGGAGAAAAAAAAAGATAGGAATGAAATTAAGAGTATTGTGTGTGGGAGACATTCTGAAACATCTTCTGATGTGACCAGAAGATGCAAAGAACTCAGGAGTTCTTCAGGCTCAAAGAGAGAAGGTTGGGGTTTGAGGAAAAGAAAGAGTATGTGTGACTCAAGCCCAGTGAGCAAAAGAAGAGAGGCGGGAGATGAGGCGAGCCTGGAAGATAGGACCGGATTCCTGGAGGACTTTTGGGTGCTCTCAGAATGCCTGGCCAGGATAGATGGTCCTGATGTTGCATATGCAAAATGTGCTCTGCTTGTTTACCTCATGAACACTCACAGTAGAAGCCATTCCACCATAAGTGTTGGATACTTGATGCACATTTTCTAAGGAGAGGGTCTGGAAGATACTCAGATATTCACTTGTACATTTCTGCATGAACAAAGTGAGAAATACATCAATTAAGCCAGCTGTGGGGCTTCGCAGAACAATAAATTATCTCTTTTATTTTTTGGTTTGTTTGCAAGAAATGCTTATGATTCCAGGATATTCTCCTCTTATTCTTTGCCATTATCACGCTCCAGCATTCATTTTCAATTTCTAATGTTGAGCTGGATGGTTTTTATGGCATCTCAGCTAGCGAAAATTTAAAACGAATATACAAAATGAAAGGCAAGATTTATTTGAGGGTGGGAGGAACTCTTTGTAGTTCATTCTCAAGCAAAAAGGAACCTTTTTGTAGGATTTAATTATGCGCACCATTTTCTTTTAAAATGCAGATGCAGGCACTAATTGGACAATTCACATTTCTACAGCCCAGAATTATCAACAGATGATGATTAAAAAAGTTTAAGAGCATTGCTTGATGCTTTCATGAAACCACTCAATAGTTTATATGCAAGCTTATCAAGGCTGTGTAACAGATCTGAAAAGCCAGAAAATCAGTGAGTAATAGAAAATATCAAAGTACTCAATTCATCAACTGGAATACTCATTTTTATTTCATGAATTCAGACGCAGAAAAGTATTTGTGTACTGACACTTGGGTGTGTGAGAGCTGTTTTAAAATTCATTCTATTTTCATTATTACTTCTCAAGAAATGAACACCACCATTGCAGATAAATTCATTGGGCAGTCTAGGAAGTTCAAAGGTGTTAGTTTCAGGGTAGACCTTCCCTCAGGACAGGGCAGGACACTGTAAATGATCTGGGAGGAAGAATGGCTCAGCAGTTAAGGGTGTGAATTTTCAGTTTTGAATCTCACTTTTATTCTGGAATATTCTGTCCATGAACTTCAAGATGTTCAAGCTGGATATAGAAAAGGCAGAGGAACCAGAGATCAAATTGCCAACATCTGCTGGATCATTGAAAAAGCAAGAGAGTTCCAGAAAAACACCTACTTCTGCTTTCTTGACTATCCCAAAGCCTTTGACTATATGGATCAGAACAAACTGTGAAAATTCTGAAAGAGATGGGAAAACCAGACCACCTGACCTGCCTCCTGAGAAATCTGTATGCAGGTCAAGAAGCAACAGTTAGAACTGAACATGGAACAACAGACTGGTTCCACATCGAGAAAGGAGTACGTCAAAACTGCATATTGTCATCCTGCTTATTCAACTTATATGCAGAGTATATCATGTGAAATACTGGGCTGAATGAAGCACAAGCTGGAATGAAGATTGCCAGGAGAAATATCAATAACCTTAGATATGCAGATGACACCACCCTTATGGCAGAAAGTGAAGAACTAAAGAGCCTCTTGGTGAAAGTGAAAGAGGAGAGTGAAAAAGTTGGCTTAAAGCTCAATATTCAGAAAAGTAAGATCATGGCATCTGGTCCCATCACTTCATGGCAAATAGATGGGGGAACAGTGGAAACAGTGATAGACTTTATCTTTTTTGGGCTCCAAAATCACTGCAAATGGTGACTGCAGCCATGAAATTTAAAAATGCTTGCTCCTTGGAAGAAAAGGCATGACAACCTGGAAAGCATATTAAAAAGCAGAGACATTACTTTGCCAACAAAGATCCTTCTAATCAAAGCTATGGTTTTTCCAGTGGTCATGTATGGTTGTGAGAGTTGGACTACAAAGAAAGGTGAGCACCAAAATATTCATGCTTTTGAACTGTGGTGTTGGAAAAGACTCTTGAGAGTCCCTTGGACTTCAAGGAGATCCAACCAGTCCATCCTAAAGGAAATCAGTCCTGGGTGTTCATTGGAAAGACTAATGTTGAAGCTGAAACTCCAATACTTTGGCCACCTGATGTGAAGAGCTGACTCATCTGAAAAGACCCTGATGCTGGGAAAGATTGAAGGCAGGAGGAAAAGGGGATGACAGAGGAAGAGTTGGTTGGATGGCATCACTGACTCAATGGACATGAGTTTGAGTAAAGTCCAGGAGTTGGTGATGGACAGGGAGGCCTGGCGTGCTGCAGTCCATGAAGTAACAAAGAGTCAGACACGACTGAGCAATTGAACTGAACTGAACTGAATCTTACTTTTATTCTGAAAATCTACTCCATGACCTTGAGAAAGTTATTTAACCTCTATGATCCTTAGTCTTCCAGTTTTAATATGGGAGTAATAATAGTAATTAACTCATAGTATGTCTCTGAGGATTAAATCAGACTATCTAAAGCTTTTTTACTTCTTCCAGCTTTATTGACATATAGTTGACATATAGCACTATGTAAGTTTAAAGTGTATAGCATAATGATTTTACTTATATGTATCATGAAATAATTATAATAAATTTACTGAACATCTATCATCTACAGATACAGAAATAGATAAATAGAAATATTTGTCCTTGTGATGAGAATTTCTAGGACTTAATCTCTTAAAAATGTTCATGTATAACATACAGTAGTGTTAATTATTGAGTTGATTTATGTATCTTATAAGTGGACGTTAGTGCATTTTGGCCATCTTTGTCTAAGTCCCCTCCCCCTCCTCCCCTTACTCCCCACCACTGGTAACCACAAATGTAATCTATTTTTCTATGAGTTTCTTTACATCTGAAGTATGATTGACCTATGTTAGTTCCTATTACACAGAATAGTGATTCTATATTTCTCTACTTTTTGAAATGATCATATCGGTTAATCAAGTTATGATCTGTCACCAAAGCAAGATATTATATAGTTGTTCATTGTATTCCCCACATTGTACATTTCATATTCATGACTCATTTATTTCACAGCTGGCACTTTGTACCTCAGTCTCCCTCACCTTTTACTTTCGTCTCCTCGCCTCCTCCCCTCTGGCTAACTCTGGTTTGTTCTCTGTATCTTTATGTCTGTTTCTGTTTTGTTATGCTTTTCCATTTGTTTTTTAGATTCCACATATAAGAGAAATCGAACCGTGTTTGTCATTCTCTGATTTATTTCACTGATGACAATACCTTTAACTCAAGACCTAAAATTTTTATTATTTTGACTTATTATCATGTAGAATGATTAAGATATATTAATATGCTACAGTCAATTCCAGAGAAAAAGGGCTGCTACCATTGAATGTGTATGTGTACATACGTATCTGTGTTTCTTCCTGTACACAGGGGTTCATGTATAAGGCAAAATACAGTTTACAGTGAAAAACTACAGTCCCCCTGCTGGCTTTTTCTACTCTTTATCGTGTTCCTCAGAGATAAACTCTCTTAACTATTTCTATTTTTCTTTTTTTCCTGAAGATAGCCCCATGTATCTAAATAGTCGGTCTGCACACCACTTCTTGATCATCAGCTTTAGGCAATATCTTTTTACTCCATTGTATAAGAACTGAAGGTTTATTCATTCTATTATTTCCCCTCTTATCTTTCCCAAATGTTTGATGATTATATTAGTATTTTTATTTCTTCTCTTGCTCATTTTTATAACTTTTAAACAGTAAAGTTGTATGTATATATTTTTATTCTATCCATTTTAGAAACTGTCTGGACTTCTCTCTATAACTTGAAAGCTTTAGTTCCTCAGTCCTTTCTTCTTTAATTTCTTTTTTTTTAAACTTTTTATCTTGTATTGGGGTATAGTCAGTTAACAATATTGTGATAATTTCAAGGGAACAGAGAAGGTACTCAACCATATATATACATGTATCCGTTCTCCTCTAAACCCCCCTCTCCTCTAGGCTGCCACAGAACACTGAAGAATTTCATGTGCTATACACTAGTTCCTTGTTTGTTATTCATTTTAAATATAGCTGTGTGTCCATGTCCATCCCAAACTCCCTAATTATCCCTCCCTGGCCCAGCAACTGTAAGTTTGTTCTCTAAGTCTGTGAGTTTCTTTCTGTTTTGTAAGTAGGTTCTTTTGTATCATTTCTTTTCAGATTCCACACATAAGGGATGTCACATGATGTCGCCCTAATTTCTGAATACTGTCTCTGTGTGTGTCTGGAAGATGTCTTAGGAAAGAGTTTCTCTAAATAGAGCTTGCCATTGGGATTCCTGTGCCTGTGATTGATGAACAGTGTGCTTCCAGGGGGAACCTGTAAATGAATATGGGAGTCCGAGCAGGGAAAGGGCAGAGCTGGGGAAGGATATGGTTTTCAGCTAGGGTCTGGTTTCTGCCTCCTCTCAAGAGGAACTCTAGATTGTAAATTGTACCCCAGAATAAGGCCACCCTTTGGAGATCCCTTGGGATTCCCTGGTGGCTCAGAAGGTAGAGTCTGCCTGTGATGCGGGAGACCTGAGTTTGATCTCTGAGTCAGGAAGATTCCCTGGAGAAGATTTTCCCTGGAAAATCCCATGGATGGAGGAACCTGGCTGGCTATCATCCATAGCATTGCAAAGAGTCAGACACGACTATGAGACTTCCTTTATTTCTTACTGGAGATCCCTTATTTGGCAGTCACTGTCTGTAGGCTCCTGCAGGAGGAAGAGCATGGCTTCCTTCAGGGGGAGCACTACACTCTGGGAGCTGAGGCCAGTGTTCTGAGCATGGGCAGCTGTGAGCTCTTATCAGCCAGAGGTCTCAGCAGCTATAAGATGGGCACCCAGGCCAGGTATGGGTGTCTGGGTGGAGTACTAACAATTCAACAGTCCCTAACATGTCGGTGATGACAAGGAGGGTGTGATGAAGACAGTATTCTCTCAACTTTTACATTATTTGAGATTTGCTGTTTACAAAGCATTTTCACTTATTTTTCATTTGGTCTTCATTCAAACACACACACCATCACCACACTACCATCACCATCACCAATACCAATAACATCAACAAAGCAATAAGAGGTAATGTTGGTGTTATTTTCTCTATTTTAAAAATTAAATACATGATCACATGTGGCTTGTCCAATACACATAGTAACTAGGGAAAATCGGAGCTAATTCCAGTTTCAGAATATAGTTTCTATATAAACATCTTTGGTTTCTATCTTCATAGTTCTTTCAAATAGTATTCAATCTATTTGCTGTATATTTATGTTCCTCTATGTTTAGCCTAACTTTGAAGACTCGCTTTTATTTTTCTCAAAACACGTTTTTCTTCTTTTGCATTTCAGGTCGATCTCTCAGTCTTCCTGGTCGTTTTGTTCATTTCCATCATATTACATCTTTCTCAGCCAGGGCACCTTGAAGCCACAGAGGACAGACTAACTAGCCATGGCCTAAACAATAGAGATGTTCACTATTTCTTGTAAAAAGTCCAGAGTCCCAGTAGCTCCATATCAATCCTGTCATCAGTGTCATTAGGACCACGCTTTCTCCTTCTTCCTCAGCCTCCTCTGGGTGGTGGCTTCCCCTCTCAGGTCAGTCATGCCAGGATGACCAGGAGGCTGGTACAGCTTCAGCCTTCACATTCTTGCAAAGGGTCTCATGTTCAGAAAAGAGGCAGTTTTTCTTAGTCATCCTCTTTCTTTCAGAGAAGAGAGGAGACCTTTCTCAGAACCCCCAATTCTCCTCATACCCCATTGACCAAAGTTAGCCAAAGAATCTTTCATTCTAGCAAAGTAAGCTAGGAAATTAAAGACCTGGCATTTCAATTCTGTGTGTGTGTGTGTGTGTGTGTGTGTGTGTGGAGGGGCTCTCGGTCAGCAAGGAAGGAGTGGCAAGCGTTTTTGGATAGGCAACTAATAGCCTTTCTCTCTAGAATCTCTTCCCACCATTAATACACACATATACATGCATGCATGTGGAGGGAGAGGAGATAAAGATAGGTAGATAGATGGATCAATAGATAGATTCATTTAGATTGCTTCCTTTTTGTGCGTAGCTGATTAGTTCCCTGATGGTGAAGTACCAATTAATGAGGCTTTTGTTGCTTTCTTTTTATATTGAAGTTCTGTGAATAGAGCACAGTGTGATCTGGTAACTTTGTAACTTTTTAATGAAACTAGGGAGCACTTGTCTGAGACCTGTCTTACTCTAGCACACTGTCTACTTGTGGTCTGTGAATGGACTGTTCTGAGGCAGACCTTGGGAAATACACCATCAACAGCTGTGAGTGTCTGCCACCTAGATTACTCTTTCTGGAGAATCGTGGGTTGTGATGTATGCTCATTTGAAAGAGTTATGGGGAAAGCAGAAGCAAATGACAGTAAGCATTTACTTTCTGGGAGGGCAAGAGTTGATGCACACAATTCTGAAACAACTATGGGCAAAATCACAGTTCAATGACAGGAGAGAGGAGTGTCCAGTGTGCATTCCTCAGATATTACTTGCAATGTTAGAAGAAAGATTATGGTCAAGAAATGGATTTCTGGAGATCTGCAGGATGATGGTTTAGTTCCAAGTATAAGAAAACCCAATTGGCAGTTGCTTATAATAAAAGGGCCTTTACTGACTCAGATAAATAGAAATAGCTGAACACAGGGTTAACTGACGTCCAGTTCTGCTGGATAAAGCAGCGTTCATCAGAACGCTGTGCTCATCAGCGCTGTCATCAGGGCCGAGTCATCTGTCATCCTCACTCTGTTAACAAGCTTTGCAGATCCTTGTAGTGGCAAGATGGCATACCAGCTCTGGGTTCACATCCTTTTATGTTCAAATAGGACAAGGAGAAGGAGCTTCTTTTTTAATACCTTCATCAAAGGGCCGGAGATGCACTGTTTAGTCAGTTCAAATGAGCCTAAGGAAGGAGCTACTTTGAACTTCAACCTAAATCACTCTCAAATTAGTGGTGGTGTCTCAACCAAATCGTATAGTCTATGAATGGGGTTGAGGGTGACTTGCCAGAAGAAGTATGTAGTCAGAAGAATGAACCTTGGGCTTTAGACATCTGTCCACTCCAATGTCTTAAAGGAAAGACTGACCTCTAAAGTCTGGAAAAACTGAAGATCAGCTGGGTTATACTTTTTTGAAAGGGAATTTCACCAGCAAAAGAAAAATTCTCTTGTGCTGGTTTGAATACTTCTCTGAGAGTGGTTGTATGGGATTCTCACAAGCCAAGTGGTTTTGTCCCCATGAGCTTTATGCTGCTGCTGCTGCTGCTAAGTCGCTTCAGTCGTGTCCGACTCTGTGCGACCCCATAGACAGCAGCCCACCAGGCTCCCCCATCCCTGGGATTCTCCAGGCAAGAACACTGGAGTGGGTTGCCATTTCCTTCTCCACAGGAGCTTTATAGCGGCGAATAAAAGACCGCACGCAGCACAGCTTCCTACTGCAGCCCCTGTGCCTCGGGAAAGCGAACCTAAGCTCTCCTAAAGCCATCTCCCTGCCGGAGCAAGTGGTAAATAAAACATAAACCACTTTTGTACGTGTTTCAAATTTTGGTGTAGATGAAAGGCAATTTACTCGTGGCTCAAAACAGAATTCCTGGCAAAAAGCAAAGCCTATTAACAAATGGAACAGTCCCCTGGTGACAAGATGGAGGCGTGCAACTGGGTACGTTTGTCATTTTAACTCCAGGGACAGACTTGAGGTATTTTAATCATGCTGAAGTAGAATTACAGGTAGAAACAGCATCCTATTTGATATAGGAAAAACTGCCAGCATTGCTCCTTGGAACAGGTTTCCTTCTACATTTGAGTGATTTGATAAGAGAACTTAATATTCTGCATTCACTTAATTCCTCAGTATCTAAAAGCACATAAATGTCAAATCTTTTTTTTTTCAAATTCATCTTTCCATCCATATGCTTGCAAGTTACTCCTTTGCATGTACTCTTGTAACCAAGCTGTCCTTCTGCTCAAAGACCTTCAGAAGCTTTCATTGTCCACAAAAGAGCTGTGATTCAGTAGCTAAGTATATGAGGCCTTCTGAAGGAGACACCTGAAGTATAGACTTTATTTCTACCATTTCTGTATGAACGAGGAGAGGCTAGTTTCTGTTGGGTGTCTTAGTTGTCTACCGTTGTGTAGCAAACAATGACAGACCTCAGAGTTGAAAGCAATGTTCGTTTCTTCTCTCCTACTTTCTGTGGGTCAAGAATCTGGGCACAGCTTGCTTTGTCCTCTGCTCAGGGTCTCACAGGCTACAGTCTAGGTACAGGCTAGACTGCTATTCTTTCTGGAGTTTGAGGGTATCTTCCAAGTTTACCTGATTGTTGACAGAATTCCATTCCTTGCAGATGTACATGGCTGAAGGCATTCTAGTCCTGTCTCTCCTGTGACTGTCAGCTAGAGGTCACTCTTAGCTCCTAAAGGCCCACCGTTCTTTGTCACGTGGTCTTTTCAGACCATGGCCGTCTACATCTTCACAGCCGGAGTGGCATCTGTTAAGATGGAGTCTAATGTTACATAAGGTGATTGCAGAGATACTTTGCCACCACCTTTGCCATATTTAGGACTTCCCTGGTGGCTCAGATGGTAAAGTGTCTGTTTACAATGCGGGAGACCCGGGTTCAATCCCTGGTTTGGGAAGATCCCCTGGAGAAGGAAATGGCAATCCACTACAGTATTATTGCCTGGAAAATCCCATGGACAGAGGAGCCTGGTAGGCTATAGTCCATGGGGTCACAAAAAGTCGGACACGGCTGAGTGCCTTCTCTTTCTTTCACTTTGTCGTATTTGGTTGATTAGAAGAGGGTCACTAAAGAGGAGAGGATTACACAAAAGTGAGGATACTATGGGTGGAAATTGTGTAGACTATCTGAGAATTCTGTCTACCACAATGGGATAACAGTCAGCCCCTATGTTTCTGTGCCTTAAAAAAGTAGAGGCTTGTGTCTGTCAAGGGCTGGCTGAGGGCCTTGGCTCTGTGTCTTTGACAGGGGACCAGCCTGAAGGAGGCTCTGACTCCACACTCCATTGCTGCCCAGGTAGAGTAAATGCCATGGAGCAAAACTTGAGAAAAGTGAAAGTGTTAGTTGCTCAGTCGTGTCTGACTGTTTGCGACCCCAGGGACTGTAGCCCACCAGGCTCTTCTGCCTATGGGATTCTCCAGCAAGAACACTGGAGTGGGTTGCCATTCCCTACTCTAGGGGAATCTTCCTGACCCAGGGATTGAACCCAAGTTTCCTGCATTGCAAGCAGATTCTTTACCGTCTGAGTCACCGAGGAAGCAGCAAATCTTGCTTCTTTTCAAATCTCTATCAAGTGGCTTCTTCTAGTTTTAAGGGGTTGGGGAAGGTACCCCAACATAGCACTGGAACTGTTTGGTGCAGAGCACAAATGAGGACTGACTTCTCCACCAACAAAAGCTCTTTTTGCTGTGCTCTGGATAGAGCCTACTCTTTCTCTTTTCAGGGCATTGGTTCATTGTCTTTTCTCAACCAGAATGACCTTTCTGCCACCTTTTGTTTACAAATTCCTCCTGGTTCAGTGCAAAAGTTACTTCCTCAGTTAAGTAATTTCTGATCTTTCCCATCAAAATTAATTTTCTCTCCTTGGATCTCCCGTAACACTCCTCTGTGCTTTCTCCATCTGTCTTCTATGGCTTTAATTTTATTCTATCTATCTGGAGAAAATTTTAATTTGAAAAGGTACATGCACCTTTGTTCATAGCAGCACTGCTTACAGTAGCCAAGACATGGAAGCAGCCTGACTGTTCATGAGCAGATGAATGGATAAAGAAGGTATATATCTGTCTTTCTATATAGGCTCTCTCTATATAAATATAGGCTTTATCCATATATATAGGCTTCCCAGGTGGCACAGTGGTGAAGAATCTGCTTACCAATACAGAGGGCCCAGGAGATGCGAGTTTGATCTCTGGGTTGGGAAGATCCCCTAGAGTAGGTAATGGCAACCCACTCTAGTATTCTTGCCCGGAAAGTTTCATGGACAGAGGAGCCTGGCAGGCTACAGTCCATGGGGTCACAAAGAGTCAGATACAACTGAGCACGCAGGCATATGTATGTATGTGTGTGTGTCTGTGCGGGTGTGTGCATGTATGAATTATATGGCATTTACAATTTCTTAATTTTATCTCAGGTAAATATTTTAGATGCCTTAGCTCCCTATTGGATTGTGAACATTTTGAGGATGGTAAATTTGTCTGAGTCACAGCTCTTTACTCTAAAGGGTCCAGTACGCAATCCAGGGCTATACTCAATGTAGTGATACTGTTGTTGGTTGAGTGAAATTGATCTTGCTTCCCCAGAATGTCTATTTACAATGATAGCCAAACTTTGAATTATTTAGGGAAAAGATTTGCCTAATTTCCTTATTCTAGCATAAACTCTTAATTTTTTTTCCAGTTAAACTGTTTTCTGAATATAATCTAAATCTCTCCTTAAAGCAGAAAAGCAGTGCTTTTTTTTCTTCTCATTTCCTCTTGTTTATCCATAATGAAGATCATAGATCACACCACACAGTTGGAAGAACCTTAAAGATTGTCTAGGTCAGTGATTTGAAAGTTTTTGTTTATTTTAAGAAGCTGACTCCTCAATTCAAATGAAACTTAAAAAGCAGAGCACAAAACTAAAAAATAGCAGCAATAACAAAAAAAGCTGATTATCTGATTGAAATGAGAATGACAAGTTCAGAATCCTGGTCACTTAATGTCTTCTGACCAATCACCAGTCCCAAGTGGACTTTGGGACAACTCTATGAAATACTAGACACTTAGTTTGAAATCCCTTGGTGTTGATTCAGCTTTTCATATTGCAGAGAGGAAAACTGAAGCTGGAGACACAAAGGCCTTTTCAAGACATGGAGCTGGAGAATCTATTTCCATAAACATTTATGGAACACCAACCAAGAGTTTGGCTAACAACAAAAATACAGCAAGCTTCTTGATATAGGTACTAATAGAAGCCTCATTTCCTAACTCTCTGCCTCATGACTTAGATGGGTCCATTGGTCAAGACTTGTTTCCTTTGAGTCCACTTTGTTGACTTAGCAAAGTCAAGGGCAAAGAATAAATGGTTAATTTCAAAGTCAGTTTCTACGGTAGATTTGAGAATTGAGTTCATGCTGAGTTCAAAGCCAAATGAGATCCTAGCTCACAGTCAGAGCCTCCTGTGAAGCTGTGTGGCAGCGCCATTTATTCACCTTGAATTCTTGGAACTCTTCCCTCTCGTCAAACACAAGAGAAAGGTCAGTCTCTTAGAGAAGCTTACTCTTGCTGGGAATTCATTTATATTTTATGCAGATTGGCATCCATGTGCATGAACAAGATCAGAAGGAATAAGATGATCTTATCCATCCAGCTGCTTTTGCACAGGGTGGTCCTGTGGCTACTTAGCTATAATTAGAAATTGACTTTTCCTCCCACTTGTGGGTGGCTTCAGTCCCAACTGGGAGGAAGTGGGTGGCTTCATTGGCATCCATTCAACATCAGTTGTTGCCCATAACAATATATCCTCCCCTTATCATGGAATTTGTATACTGTTAGGAAGTTTGAAGAATTGCACAGACAAATGGAAAATATGTTAATATATGAATAAGTTCTAAATTATACAGTATGAGCTCTAACTGCTGCTGGAGTTTGAAAATGGCACTAATCAGTATCTATAAGAATGACTGGTAGAAATGTTCCTTGGGGAGGAAGTGTCAATGAGGATCCTGAGAGATAAGTCAAATTTGAATTCAGTAGTTGAGTGATGGTTAGCAGAGATGAGTGTTACTTTAGGCCCTGGCTATGTCATGGGAAGAGACATGAAAGGTGAAATGAGTATATTTTCCTGGTAACTAAAATAAATTGAGAACCTAAAATGTATGCTGCTTGTATTTCTCATTTGACTGTGATAATCTTCTGAGTAGTCTCATGAGGAAGAGAGTTGTTTTACAAATGAAGAACTATAAGTGGTTAAGTAATTTTAGATTTTACAGTTAGTTAGTGAACTATGGAGCTAGAATAACCCAGGTTTGTGTTTCTGATGTCAGAAATGGCATTATTAAACAAATCTCCTGTGGTCTTTTGGCACATGTAGGAAGTAGTGAGGGCAAGAATGTGATGGTCCAGGGTAAGGTACATTGGAGAAAGAACGATAAGAAGATGTGTAGATAAGGTGGAATCAGAACAGGTTTATAGTCTTCAAGAGGGATGATGTTTTCCTCCAGAGACATTTTTGGTTGTCAAAACTTGGGCAGGCAGAGCTGCTTCTGGCTTCTAGTGTCTAGACACTGCTGCTCATAATTGTAAAGTGCATAGGAATTGAAAAACAGTGGAAGTGTTATTCGCTAAATTGTGTCCGACTCTTTAAGACCACATGGACTGTAGCCCATCAGGCTCCTCTGTCCATGGAATTCTGCAGGCAAGAATACTGGAGTGGGTGGCCATTCCCTTGTCCAAGGGATCTTCCCAACCCTAAGCTTGAACCTAGTTCTCTTGTGGCTCCTGCAGCTGGGTTGGCAGGAGGGATTGGCAGCTGGGTTGGCAGCTGGGTTCTTTACTGTCTGAATCACCAGGGAAGCCAAATATCGGTAGTGCTGAGAAAATTTCTTTTAGATAGAATGAGAAAACTGAACTTGTCTCTTTAGGTAGTAGGTTCTTGGCTAGAGAACTGAAAAGGCTGATGTGATCTTCTAGGTTTGATATCTCATGTCAGTGGTCATTCATCACCTAGTTCTCTGAAGCAGACTCATCATCCCTCGCCCCCAGATGGTCTGTTTTCAGTGTTTCCTTACATTGCTCTTTCGTCTTTCCACTCATCTCCCGGGCCACCTCCCACACTCTCTGGAGCCCCCGTCTTCTCCTGCCCGGAGTATGGCACTGACCTTCTCCTTCCTTGAAGTTCTCTACAGAGCAGTTGAAATCATTCTCATAAAAAAGCAAATCTGGGCAAGTTATCTTAGTGCATAAAGCTCTCCAAGAGGCTCGTCGAGGGCCTAGGCTGATCTTTTCATCCCAAGTCTTTCTCCCTTGATCTTTTTCTTTCAGTTCCCGAAAGGTGCACTCCACCCACCCTCTTCTTTTTCTTTAGGACTTATTATCACTTCTTCCTTTGCTTTGTAGCTTAGCCCTTACCCCGTCCCATATTCTTTATTCTTTCAGTCTGGATCATGTGTCCTCATCCTTCAGATTTCAGCTTAAATATCACTTTCTTAGAACTAAATCATACTGTTGTTGTTGTTTAGTCGCTAAGTCATGTCTGACTCTTTGTGACCACATGGACTATAGCCCACTGTCCATAGAGTTTTCCAGGCAAGAACACTGAGTTACCATTTCCTTCTCCAGGGGATCTTCCCGACCCAGAGATCAAACCCACATCCCCTACATTGGTGGTGGATTCTTTATCATTGAGCCATCCCCAGGGAAGCCCCAAATCATGACCTACCACCTTGTATTTCCCCTTTCAAAATACTTCTCACAGGACTGAGTATTAGATCAATATCTGGTATCCCTGATGGACTATAAACTTCACATAGGTGGGAACCGTTTCTGTCAATACCATATCCTCAGCACTTAGTAGGGACTCAGTAAATATTTGTTGAATTAGCTAATAATTGAGCATAGTCAAGGGCACTGAATAGGAGAAGAAAGATATGCTTGATTCTCCATCCATTTAAAGCTCTTGTATTTCAAAATATGTACAGCATGGGCAGGAATAGAAGTTAGTACAGATGTTTCTCATTCAAAGAAAAGGAATACTAGGCAAATGAGAAATTCAAGTGGACACCGGATTTGGCTAATTTGATGACAAAAACCTTTTTAGAGACACAGTGAAAGCTATAATATCCTGAACAAGCAAAGCCTTTCTTTTCTCTTCAGCATCATCACCGTGGGTTGGTAAAATAAGGACTTTTTGTTGGCTAGGAACATTACAGCCATGCAGAATGCAGACAGTTCATACAGTTATTTATACCTTAAGATGCTGCTTTCCCCTCAACCCGGGAAGACACAGACAAGGTACAGAACATTCTCCCCCAGAGCAGCCAGCCACTAAAATATCATTTTTAATGGGAGAACAAGTGCTTCCCACATTTTCTCTATGAAAATGTCAAATCTTTCTCCTTTTTTATTGCTACTAATCCCTAGCCTTCCATCAGAAAGTAGATTCATTACAGGACTAAAGCTGCCACAACTTAACAAAAAGAAACTGGTAACACCCTAGGCAGAAATTTACTGCCATCTGACACACTAGATCCCCTAAGTGGTATGAGGATAATTATTTTCTTACGTATTTATTTATTTATTGAGAGGTAAAGAGATAGCCCATTACAGTTTGATTTTTCTTCCTTGCATAATTGTTTATAATGATCTTTAATTTTACTCTTGCGGTGAAAATTCAAGTCTCATTACTGGGAACTTGATTAATTGGACTTTAGCTATGAATGACAAATTACATGAAGAAAGCACCTTGTTTGAAGACAATGTCTCTTCTGTTCTATAGAAAATAATCAATACCACAATTCCCTATTCTTTTCTGTTTTTGAAGAGTGAGTGTAACTTTATGAGTACAAATTTGGTGTCATAGAGTTATTGTTTTTAATGGAATCAAGCATGTAACCAGTTCTAAAGGCTTTTTTTTTTTTTAAACAGGCAATTTCTATTTGCCTTTCCTCCCTCCCTTTCTTCTTTCCTTCCTCCATCCTGCTTCCCTTTCTTCCTTTCTTCTTTCCTTCCTTCCTCTGTCCCTTCCTCCCTTCCATTTCCCCTTACTCTCTTCCTATAAATGCACATTAAATTCCACTCTGGACATTATTCTGTCTAGACTTTGGGAATTCAGTAGAGAATTACATACAGATAGCTAGCTTTTATAGACCTTATGTTCTAACAAAAGGGATAAAATAAAGACACAGTAGAAAATTAGGTGAAATACAAAAAGCAATATAGTTGCTATAAATAACACAGAAAAAGAAAACAAAAAATGATGAGGTTAGGCTGGTCATATAAAGATTTGAGAGATGTGTGCTTATCTAGACAGCAGCAAAGTCCAAGATCTTGACCTAGAATACAACATGGCATGTTTGCAAAAGGAAGGCTAGCGTGGCTGGATCAGAGTGAACTCTGTGTGTGGGAGGAGGGTAACTGAAGTGGTCAGAGAGGTAACAGAGGCTTGATGTTGTGGGGCTTTAAGACTTATGATCAAGATTTAAAAAACAATCTAATGTTGGGTAAATATGGGAAGAGTTTTAAGAAGAAACAATACAAACATTTTTTACACATATAGTAAAAGTTTATTTTACATTTGAGAAGTTTAGTCTGGCTTATCTGTGGAGGAGAAATTTTAGTGAGTGATCATATTGGAGAGAAGAGATGTTTCATGGGCTATTGCAGTGTCGTAGGAGAGAGATAATGGTGATCTGTACCAGGTGATCGT
The DNA here is from genome assembly GCA_006410635.1 of Cephalophus harveyi. Taxonomy (NCBI): domain Eukaryota; kingdom Metazoa; phylum Chordata; class Mammalia; order Artiodactyla; family Bovidae; genus Cephalophus; species Cephalophus harveyi. The sequence goes on along the minus strand of SJYT01023969.1, from coordinate 44,135 downwards.
AGTGGAGACAGAGAGAGCGGATGGACTTGTCCTACTTACGGGCTGCTGTGCTGTGTAGTGGGGAGGAAGGTAAAGAGCGTCCATTTTGCAGTGTCAGTGAATAACACCTCCTGGACCGCAACTCCATTGTGTTTGAGGATACCCAACCCATTTGGGGCTTCCCAGGTGGCACTAGCGCTAAAGAACCCTTCTGCCAGTGCAGGAGCCATATGAGATGCAGGTTCGATCCCTGGGTCTGGAAGACACCCTGGAGGAGGAAATGGCAACCCACTCCAGTATTCTTGTCTAGAAAATCCAAAGGACAGAGGAGCCTTGTGGGCTACAGTCCATGGCATCACAAAGAGTTGGACACGACTGAAGCAACTTGGCACAGCATGGCACTACCCCATTTAGAGGGCTTCCAAGGTGGCTCAGTTGTAAAGAATCCACGGAGACCTAAGAGATGCAGGTTTGATCCTTGGGTCAGGAAGATTCCCTGAAGTAGGAAATGGCAACCCTCTCCAGTATTCTTGCCTGGAAAATCCCGTGGACAGGGGAGTCTGGTGGGCTGCAGTCCATAGTGTCACAAATAATTTGACATAACTAAGCATGCACGCACAACCCCTTTTGGAATCAAACAGTAGTATTATAGGGTTTGAGAGAAACCTAAGTTATTAACTAGTCAGTTCCCTAGGAATCTCTATTTATCCTGAATAAATTTCAACTTTTAAAAATTCTTCTTATCGTAACACATTGAGAACTTTTAGGATTCTAAAATGATTATATAAATTTTTATTGCTTCTTCCAGCTTTGCAGCATCTGCAAATTTGATTCAAATGCAATCAATGTCCTTATCTATCTCAGATATAAAAATATTTACTGGAACTTGATTGAGGATGAGGCTGTGTGGCAAGAAGACTAGAGTCTGATCTCCTATTTAACATCAGTGCACTAATCCACACTCTAATTAGGGTGATTTACTTGTTTTAAAATCCAGTTAAATACACCATTGTTAGTCTTTCCAACTGATGGAAATTTTAATATTACAGTTCATTTAAGGGTAGATATATTTAGTCATATGAGTCTTTTATGCTCCTCTTTTTACACCATGCAGACACCCCTTTCAATTGTATACAGCAATATCTAAACTTGTGGTTTTGCCTGTAATTTCTATTCTAGAGCTAGGGTGAGACAAAAGGAAATAGAATTTTGAAAGTGATGAGGTTAAATGAAAATTTGCTTTATTTTACTTTACAAAAAAACCTTTTTTGCATGCTGTGAAAACATCATGTTATCTTTTTGATTGCCTGCTAAGAAGCTCAAAAACTATATTAATTTAGATTTTTAGAATGTAATTTCTATTTTATGTGTTTGGTGTTTGCTAAACTGTTTTCTATGTTATAAACATCTTTTCTCATTAGTGCTTTGTATTGTAAACCACTTCAAGATATTTTATACTTATCTGATACTTTTAAGTACTAAGTAAGTAAATAAGTGTGTTAGTCGCTCAGTCGTGTTTGATTCTTTGTGACCCATGGACTGTAGCCCACCAGGTTCCTCTGTCCTTGGAATTCTCCAGGCAAGAATACTGGAGTGGGTTGCCATTCCCCTCTCCAGAGGATTTTCCTGACCCAGGGATTGAACCCAGGTCTCCTGCATTGCAGGCAGATTCTTTACTGTCTGAGCCACCAGCAAAGCACCACTTCAAGATAGTTCATATTTTTCTAATACTTTTAAGTAGACTTCTACTTTTATAACTAATGTATTGCTCAAAATGTGTGTGCATAAGCAATAAAAAATGCATATGCAAGATGTAATCATGATTTCATTCCCCAGAACTAAAATTGATAAAACTTGAACTTTACTATAATTTTAGATATTACATAATCCCAATATCTCCCCAATATTTTTGAAGGTTGGATTTAGTAGTCCTAATTTTCGATCAGCTACAGTATTGGGCAAGGTGGCTTTCCCAATAGCCAGTGGTAGTTGTGCATTTGTGTGTGTATGTGTGTGTCTGCACAACATGTGTTGAAACAGGCTTCAGCAATGACAGCATTATTTTGAAATGTTATTCATTATCTGATGTATGAAGTTGAGATGTGGCACTCAAGAGCAGGGTTAGAGCTGTCAACATATAATGCTTAAAACTGTGGACTGTTGGAAAGTTGAACTAATAAAAGACAAGGGCCGTCTGTTAGGTATGAATTAAAATACACTCATAATGAATGACAGTGCTTTAAACATTGGAAGAGTGATGCTTCACCTCTGAGGGTTCTTTGGTTTAGACAGCTACAGCCTAACAGAGAGGCTTGCAGCTCTGTAGGGTTAACAAGTTGTACAATCCCAAGTCTCTCCTACCTTATGGACAGGCATCTGCTTCCAGCCTCTCATCAGTAACTCTAGACTCTGAAAGTTCAGGCTCTCTCCCATTGGGAGGATTGATGAGGTGGTGAATATAAAGCACTTAGATGGGTGGTGGTGGTGTTCAGTCGCCAAGTTGTGTCTGACTCTTTGCAACCCCATGGAGGTTGCAGGCCAAACAGGCCAAGCTTCTTTGTCCCTCACCATCTCCTGGAGTTTGCCCAAGTTCATGTCCCATTGAATCAGTGATGCCATCCAATCATCTCATCCTCTGTCACCTTTTTCTCCTTCCAGCTTCAATCTTTCCCAGAATCAGGGTCTTTTCCAATGAGTCAGAACTTTGCATCAGGTGGCCAAAGTATTGGAGCTTCAGCTTCAGTCCTACCAGTGAGGATTCAGTGTTGATTTTTCTTTAGGATTGGCTGGTTTTATCTCCTTGCTGTCCAAGGGATTCTCAAAAGTCTTCTCCAGCACTATATTTGGAGATGGATGGTGCAGTGGTAAAGAACCCACCTTCCAGTGCTGGAGATGCAAGAGATGCAGGTTCATACCCTGGGTTGGGAAGATCCTCTGGAGTAGGAAATGGCAACCCACTCCAGTATTCTTGCTTGGAAAATTCCATGGACAGGGGAGCCTGGCGGGCTACAGTGCATGGGATCGCAAAGAGTCAGACGCGACTGCGAGACTGAGCACACACACAGATGGGTGAATGGCACGCAGTCAGCAATGGTCACACACTGGCTCTTACTGTTCCTCTGATTCCACAGTCTCCATTCCTCTGATGAAGTGGTTTGGAAAGTGTCCTCATCACACTGACTTGCTCTCCTCTGCCTGAGATCTGTTTGTTGAAATGAGCACTTCAAGTTGACATCAGTCATCCTCTTGGACTTACCTTGCACTCCAGCCACGGTGACCACACACAGTTCTGCTCAGACTTTGACTCACTTTCTGCTGATACAACCTCATCTCAGTGTTGCACGGTGTCTCTCCCTCCCTTTTGGAGGCTTCTCTCACACTAGTGAATCCCCAGGAACCTACTTGCCACCCACATAATGAGCAACCCAGAAGTGTAGGGCTGAGAAGTGTCTGGCACCACCGTGACTGGAGGGGAGAGAGGTGATGGAAGGAAGTAAAGTTTGTCCCTTTTCTCTCTCAGGTGAGGGTTCTGAGAGCTGCTCATAAGAGCTGATCCAGTAATTGGTTGCTTGCATTGGTGCCAGGTTGTAACCCTCTTCTTCTGAGTGATTTTTCCTCTTTCCCTCTTTATTCCCATGTACCTCAAAAAGTTTGCAGGTCTTTGTCTCAAATGCTCCTTTCAGATGACACCCAGGAGAATATAATTATGTGCAACACACTTTTAGGCAGATTATCCCAAAAAGCATTCATTTGCTCACTCATTCAAAATATGTTTAGTAAGCAGTTACTCCTTGAAATAAACTAAGACAAGTATGATCTTTGGGTCTTCTTATTTTTGACAGCAGACATAATCAATGGTACAGTTTAGGAAGTAGCTATAAACTGTCCTCCGTAACTGATGTTATTTCATATTTGTCATGTAACAATATAGTAGTTAATTTGTTGAACACTGATTATGTTTTGAAGTGCTTTCTGTGGATTATCTTGTTTAATCCTAAAACCTACCCTATGAAGTAGGTTCTATTATCCCAGTATTAGAGATAATGGAAAAGAGGCTAAAGAGACTACATTACTTCATAGAATCTCTAGTAAAGTAGCTGGCCCGAGACCAAAGAAACACTTTTAATCACTAGTTTGTTCTATATGCAGCAACTCGATCTTCTCTCTCTCACACACACACACACATTTACTTAACACTTAACTTATTTAAAGAGTATATAATCAACATTCAGAAAACGAAGATCATGGCATCCGGTCCCATCACTTCATGGGAAATAGATGGGGAAACAGTGGAAACAGTGTCAGACTTTGTTTTTTTGGGCTCCAAAATCACTGCAGATGGTGACTGCAGCCATGAAATTAAAAGATGCTTAATCCTTGGAAGAAAAATTATGACCAACCTAGATAGTATATTCAAAAGCAGAGACATTACTTTGCCGACTAAGGTCCGTCTAGTCAAGGCTATGGTTTTTCCTGTGGTCATGTATGGATGTGAGAGTTGGACTGTAAAGAAGGCTGGATGCCAAAGAATTGATGTTTTTGAACTGTGGTGTTGGAGAAGACTCTTGAGAGTCCCTTGGACTGCAAGGAGATCCAACCAGTCCATTCTGAAATAGTTAAGTCACTCAGTCGTGTCCGACTCTTTGCGATCCCATGACTGTAGCCCTCCAGGCTCCTCCGTCCATGGGATTCTCCAGGCAAGAATACTGGAGTGGGTTGCCATTTCCTTCTCCAGGGGATCTTCCCAACCCAGGGATCGAACCCAGGTCTCCCGCATTGCAGGCAGACGCTTTAACCTGGATGGCATCACTGACTCGATGGATGTGAGTCTGAGTGAACTCCGGGAGTTGGTGATGGACAGGGAGGCCTGGTGTGCTGCAATTCATGGGGTTGCAAAGAATCGGACACGACTGAGCGACTGAACTGAATTGAACTGAATCAAGAATTACAGCATATGAACCATGAGACAGATAATGGCAACCTCACCATTTCTTCTCATTTTTTGGCTGGAAAAACTGATGCTAAAAACATGGTGCAATTTGACCAGATACATGGTAATGGACAGTAGAGCTTCAGGAACATATCTGACTCACCATCTCTCCTAGCACCTTATACTTCGATTCCTTTTTCATTTTCATTTTATTGGCTTATATTTGATTTACAGTGTTATATTAGTTTCACATGTACAGCAAAGTGATTCAGCTATAACTGCATATATGTACATATATTCATTCTTTTTAAGCTTCTTTTCTCATGCAGGTTATCACAGAATATTGAGTAGCATTTCCTGTGCTCTGCAGTGTGGCCTTGTCAGGCTTCCCAGGTAGGGCTATTGGTAAAGAACCCACCTGCCAATGCAGGAGACAGAAGAGACTGGGGTTTGTTCCCTAGAGGAGGGCATGGCAACTCACTCCAGTATTCTTGCCTGGAGAATCCCATGGACAGAGTTGCCTGGTGGGCTACAGTCCATGAGGTTGCAGAGATTCAGACACAACTGACGTGACTTAGCACAGCACAGCACATACAGAATGTCCTTGATGGTTTTCTAGATTCCTTTTAAACTAAAAAAAAATCATGGTGAGAACATTTAAAATCTACTCTCTCAGCAAATTTCAGTTGTATGATGATACAGTATTGTTAACAATGGTCACCATGCTGTACATTAGATTCCCCAGAATTTATCTTGCTTGACTGTACTCTTTGGCCAGCATCACTCATTTCCCCTTTCCCCCAGCTCCCGGAAATCACTATTCTACTCTGTTTCTATGCGTTTGGTTATTTTAGATTCCATGTATAAGTGAGATCATGTACTGTTTGTCTTCCTGTGTCTGACGTATTTCACTTAGTGTAATGTCTCCAGGTTATTTTATATTATTACAAATGGCAGAGTTTCCTCATTGTGCATGTGTGTGTGTGTGTATGTGTACTTCTTTACTTGTTCATTCATTGACATTTAGATTATTTTCATATCTTAGCTGTTGCGAATAATGCTGCACTGAATATGCAAGAGTTTCACTTAGATTCTTAATAATTATTTGGAAGATGAATAGGTAGAGGTGTTGATAAGATAGAATATTCACTAAAATAATTATTATAGTCATAAAATAATATTTTTGTCATTGACTCTTTAATGTTCCCTTTTTTACAGACTGCATTCTGAGTGCGAGAAGTGAGAGTGCTTAAAAATATTCAGTAACATTTTATTATATGTTAAATTGTTTGTGATGATACATATAGGGAAATGAGTTGTCTTTTACACGGTTGGTGGAAGTGAAAATTAATGAAATGAACCAAAAAGCCATTTGGTGGACTATTGCCCCAGGAAGAAGTAGCACATTTTGGTCTTTTTCTTCCCTTGTGATAAATGATAATTTATAATTAAAGTGAAAACTTATATATATATATATATATATATATATATATATTTGTTTGCTTTCAGAGAGAGATGTTCTGTTGTTCTCTAAACCTATGAAAGAAATTGTGGTGGAATTTCTCTATTCACATCTTTATCTATATTGTCTTGGAATTTTTATTTCTTTTTTGTTCTCTGGACTCAATCCTTTCCATATTTTCAGAAACTTAAGGAAGATGAAAATGTTTATCTCTTATGCCTCCAAGCATTTTCTGAGCGTTTCTTAGGCAAAATTTGCAGGGGGAGGGAGTCAACAGATTGTTTGGGGATAGAGTATTGCAATTTTACAGTGTTACTTACTGAGGAAAATGTCTGAGTAAATGCCATGTAAATATAACCAGAGAATCAGTTTACCTCATTTCAGGTCTTGGCCCATATGGCTGTTAGAGTTCCCAGGGGTCTCTTTAAACTTTGTAGAGGGAGATAATCAAAATGTGCTAGTAATATCCTAACACAATAAGCCAAAATGTCCAAAATTATGAATGATCTGTTAATTTCTAGAATGTAGGAACTGCTGTTTGGGGACTCTGGTCCCAGGCTCTCAGCATCCCTAAGCAACACTAAATCAGTTTGAGAATTAAATCAGGCAGGAGTATATTAAGCTACAAGAAAATAGAAAACCCCACTTTATTGGCTTTAAGAAATGAGTACTATAAGCAGTGAGGAGGTAGGCAATCCAGGGCTGCTACAGTAGTTTTGTGATCCTTTGTCATCTCATGGTTATAAGATGGCTGCTGAATCTCTAGGTCTCATTTCCACTTTCCAGGAAGAAGGAATTAAAGGCCTATTTCTAGCAGGTCTCTGTCTTTATGTGCAGAAAATAGATCCTTTCCCAGAAACATTTTCCCAATCTCATTGTTTATCTCTGTGTTACAGGGCCATTCTTATATGCAAATAACAGCAAGAAATAAAAAAATTTAATCTTTCTATCTTTTATAGTATAGAAGGGCAAGAGAAACGTGGGTTGTGCATAAACTTGGGGCAGCATTCTGTAGGAATCTCAACTTGATAACCAAAATAGCACAAGTTTTTATGCACAGAGCCATGGAATATATGAATCTAACCATCATGATTTGTTTCTTTGCCCAAGTGCTAGACTGGTTTTGCCAACTCACTCCTCAAAATTAATTTATTTCAAGGCATGCAAAATAATTGAATGACTAATTTCTGCTGAGATTATTTCCCAATAAATGGATACTGATTAATATAGAGTTTATGTTTTGTCCTTCCATAGCGAACATCTGTTCTATTCGCTGCCAAAATCCATTCCTCCTTCCTCTGGCAATAGAAAATCCAGCTTTCCTTTCTGGAGCCAAACCACCCACACTTTCAGTCTGTACGATTGGAATGAGGCTGATTCTATCTCTGCAGGGGCCAGTGAATCATACATAAGCCAGTTGGGCACATGACTTTCACTAGGATTGATTGGACTGGTTGATTTCTAGTGATGGACATGTGACCCAATTTAGGTCAATGAGAGAGAAACCTAAGCCCTAGCTGATACTGCTGAGGAAGAGAGACTTCCTTCTCTGCTAGCATAGAGCTCTGAGAGTCTGAACCTGGAAATATTATAGGACGCTACATGGAGAGACCATGTAGTGAAGGCGATACTGACCTGGAGGACAGCAGAACAGCGGTGGAAAGTAAGACTGTACTGGGTCCAGCCATGCCTGATGCCAGTATATCCCTAAGCTTTCTAGCTACGGTAACCAGTAAATTCCCATTCTGTTTATTTTGCTTAAGCCACTTTGAGTGTTGGTCTCCTTCTCTGACATTGCCCTGAAAAATACACTATCTAAAGGAAATTTTAAAGTAGACTATATTCTTAGAGAAATAAATTTCTGTTGGAAAAATCTGAGCACAAGTTCATACCAGTGTGGGAGGTATATTTCTATCCTTTGAATCACGTTATATATGTGACCAAATACTTCCACATGAGTAGATACAAAGATAACAGGAAATTTTGGTTTACCAGCAGGCAGAATATGTGTTCAGGGACCAAAGTTCTAGTTCTGACTCACACAAAAAAATGACTGTTTTATGATCCAGTTCAAGTGGCTTCAGCTTTCTCCACCTTAACACTTGCATTTCTAAAATTGGGTTCAGAACACCTGCTATGTCAAACTACCAGTTGAGGCTCCAAGGAGACAATATATTTCATGGCCCTATATAAAACCCACAGCAGCAAACAAGCAAAACACATCATCTAAAACAATGATCACCGAACTTTGCCCACAATCCAAATTCTGTCTGCCACCTGTTTTGTAAATAAAATTTTTTGGAATACAGCCGTGTTTCATCATATAAGCATTGTCTGTGGCTACTTTGTTCTAAAGTGAGGAGTTTCACCAGAAATTATACAGCCTAATTATTTACTATCTTATTCAGTTGTTTAGTTGCTAAGTCATGTCCAACTCTGTGACTCCATGGACTGAAGATGTCCATTGAATTGGATGATGCTGTTTAACCACCTCATCCTCTGCTGTCCCATTCTCCTATTGCCTTCAACCTTTCCCAGCATCAGGGTCTTTTCCAATGAGTCAGCATTTCACATCATATGGCCAAAGTATTGGAGCTTCAGCATCAGTTATTCCAATGAGTATTCTGGGTTGATCTCCTTTAAGATTGACTACTCATACCACGTAGATCTATCTACTGTTTAGACCTTTGCAATAAAAGTTTGCTATCTTTCAGTCTAGAATTAGGAAACCCTTTTAGCACTAAAGAGAAATACTCTCATGTCTAATCAGCATCCTCTGAGAGATTAGTGGGTATTCACTGTGCTCCTTCCTTCTTCTTTTTAACTCTTCTCAACTATAGTTTTAATAACATCAATATAGAAACACTGAGCTGCATGGAAAAATGGAAATGGGAATAATTCACACACAAAAAATGTTCTTTTTAAATATGCATTGCACACAGCTGTTGAACTACAATTTGATTATTATTCTGTTGGAACAAAGGCATTTTGGATGGCTAGATTGGTGCTTTAAAATACAAGCAAAAAATGTCTCAAGTTGGAATCCAAAGAAAAACTTCTGCTTCATCAGCTTGTGTGTATCACATCAGCATATGGTTGAAAAAGTTGAATCAATTGCTCGAAGAGCCTTATCCTCAGGTTTTATAAAGGTGAGGACAGAATGGAAGTATTGCTGTTTAGAATGGGTCACTGAGCACAGCTCTGCATCATGCATTTATTCATTGATGCAAAGTATATTTGCTGAGAGCCTGATGTTGGCCCGTCATGGTGTGGAACACTGCAGTTAAGACTTCGGGCAAGACAGGGTGATTGCTCATGATCTCTGCCCTCATGAACTTCACTTCTACTGAAGATGCAGTTTTCTTTTAGTTTCTTCTTGATTTCTTTTTTGGCTGTACTGACTCCTCACTGCTGTGCATGGGCTTTCTGCTACTCTACTAGAGGAGGTGTGCCGTCTTCTCATTGTGGTGGCTTCTCCTGTTGTGGCGCACAGGCTTTAGAGTGTGGGCTCAGTAGCTATGGCCCAGGGGCTAGGTTGCCCTGCAGCTTGTGGAATCCTAGTTCCTGGACCAGGGATCAAACCCATGGCCCCTGCATTGCAGGCAAATTCTCAACCATTGGACCACCAGGGAAGTCCCAGTTTCTTCTTGATTCTGATATGCCAGTGTCTAGCTTTTGCTTGAACACAATAGAAATGCAGAGTACATTTCTTAATTGAGTAGATATGTTCATTAGATAATTCATTATTATTATTGCTCCTAGTATTAATCTGAAATAAAGTTTCTTGTACCACCCCTTTTTGTCCTGGAAGTATGCTCAGAACATCACTGATCACATTTGCTCTCATTTTCACATAGAAGTCTTTCAGATAAAGTGTTCTCATGATCCATTGCTTAGCTCCTAGCTAAAAGATCCATAATTCTTGCAAATGTAGATTGCAGAAATTTGATATTCTGTGCTGTGCTTTGTCGTTTGGTTGTGTCCAACTTTGCAACCCCATGGGCTGTCACCCACCAGCCTCCTATTTTTCAGGTGAGAATACTGGAGTGGGTTGCCATTTCCTCCTCCAGGGGATCTTCCAAACCCAGGGATCCAACCCGAATCTCCTATGTCTCCTGCATTGCAGGCAGATTCTCTACCTGCTGAACCATTGGTGTAGCCCAATGTTACTTTCATTCCAAATTATCCTCAGTGTGTTAGGATACACCTGTTGAAATTTGTAACAAAAGTCCCATTAGACTGAGTTTAATTTATTTTGCTCCTGAATGCAATCATAATAAAACGTAACAACTCCTTATTAGGGCTATTTCTAATGCTATGAAATTAATCTTTTACTCACATTAGTTGTGAGAATGGGTGCTAATTACTAGCTTGAAAATTGAATTGGGGGCATATGAAAAGCTAGTGGAGGTGATGGAATTCCAGTTAAGCTATTTCAAATCCTGAAAGATGATGCTGTGAAAGTGCTGCACTCAATATGCCAGCACATTTGGAAAACTCAGCAGTGGCCACAGGACTGGAAAAGGTCAGTTTTCATTCCAATCCCAAAGAAAGGCAATGCCAAAGAATGCTCAAACTCCTGCACAATTGCACTCATTTCACATGCTAGTAAAGTAATGCTCAAAATTCTCCAAGCCAGGCTTCAGCAATACGTGAACCGTGACCTTCCAGATGTTCAAGCTGGTTTTAGAAAAGGCAGAGGAAACAGAGATCAAATTGCCAACATCCGCTGGATCATGGAAAAAGCAAGAGAGTTCCAGAAAAACATCTATTTCTGCTTTATTGACTATGCCAAAGCCTAGGTTGCAAAGAGTCGGACATGACTGAGCGACTGAACTGAACTGAACTGAAGAAGTTTTGGTTTCCAGAAATTTTTAATTAATGAAATGTCAGGTAACATAACTTTTTACTAGTTTTAGCTTTAGCTTAAAAATGTTTTCAGTTGCTTTGTAAATGACCTTTTGTGTCAGCAAATGAATTCATTCTTAGTTACATTATTGCACAAGAAGAAAAGTCATGGATTCCCAACACTCTGAGTATACACTGAAATCTTACTCTTTTTGGCTTTTGCCTTATTTAAAACAACCCATGACAGATTCATGTTGATGTATGGCAAAACCAATACAATATTGTAAAGTAATTAGCCTCCAATTAAAATAAATAAATTTATATAAAAAATAAAACTACTTATTGATTTTTAAAATAGCACACATTTAAAAACTGTACCATTGCTTCCAGGCGCAGATCAAATAGTTCCTTTATTCCCACAGTGCCCACCAGGATTACTTCTTCCTCTATTTAATTTTTGACTAATAGGGCCAGAGTACAATCACTGGTTGAACCAAATCTCAAAAGCACTTATGGTTAAATGTGCTAACCTCTTAACCTGGTTAATCTCATAGTCTCAGTGGTGAGTAGGGTGTCCCAGAATGAGCATCCCATCATCGAGATCATCACAATCACCCCCAAAAGATCACTGAGTTTGTCCACAGCTATTTTTCCAAACAATGACATATGGAATAGTGTTCCAGTTACCTGATTAACCAGCACAAAACTTAATAACTTAAAGCAACATTTGTTTTTCTCACAATTCAACAATATGAGCAGGACTCAGTGAAAGTTGCTCATCTCTACTCCACTTGGAATCAGCTGGAAGCTCAAAATATGAGAGGTTGAAGTAACTAAAGGCTTGCTTACTCTCTTGTCTGGTGGCTGGGCTAGAACGAGAGAAGGAACAGGGGCCTGGAACACGTGGGGCCCTTTTATCCTTTTATCACTGCGTAGTCTCACATTATCTTTCCAGCCTGGAAGCCTCATGAAAGTCAGACTTCTTATCTGTTGTCTTAGAGTTCCCAAGGTACATGTTTCCAAAGGGTGAGCAAGGCAGAAGCTGTAATACCCTTCATAGGCCAGCTTCAGAAATCATGTAGCATCACTTCCTCTGTAGTCACAAGCCTGCCCAAATTCAAGGAGGAATTCCTAAAGGTGGAATCTCAAGATCACCTTGCAAGACAATCATGTGATGGGAGATAATTATGTGTATACCTTTGGAACATGCAGTCTATTACAGGTAATGACAGAAGCCTACCCCCAACTCTTGCTGTTGAGAACATTTTGCATTGAGAAAGCTTATTTAAAGGTCAATAAAAAGGTAAGAGGAGTCTAGCATCACTTTACACTATCACTGGCTCTCTCTGGGTCTATTGGTTTGTAAAGTGAGGGGAACACACTCTCCTCAGCCTCCACCCATCTCTCAGCAATCTGTAACTTCTTTCTTTTAATCTTCAGTGCTCAATCTGATCTACAACTTCTACTTCCACCTGCCATCAGCCTCCCCTTTTGTCTTTTCTTAAGTGCCACCTTTCCTTATTTTCAGTCCCAGTTCTATTTCTCCATTAGCTTTGAAGCTGCTTTGCCACAGGCCCACCCCTGACCCAGTGCTCCTGTTCAGGCGAGGATTTCCTGGTCATAGCATCACTTCCAGCTACCTCTTGTACTCAAATATTGACTCAATTTCTGTTCCCAGTTCCATCCTTCTGTACCCCTAGACCAGATTCGTCTTTCCATGCTTCCACTTCCAACTTTCCCATGAATTCTGTCACATGCCCCCAAATCCAGCATTCTTTCCACTCTTCACATTAATATCTTTCCTTCTATTGTTTTAATAGCTTAGAACCTTGATCAGTGAACTAGATCCACTCATTTCTACCTGGCTGTGGCATTCCTGGTCTCAGCCCTCTAATGTGAGGTAAGAGGCTGGTCTTCCTTGTTATCACTGTCATTATCACAAGTGATAACTTCACTTGTTATCACTTCCTTGTTATCACTGTCATTGTTTACATGTTTTTGCCCAGTTTTGTCTTCGTTGCCTACTAATTTTTCTTCTTTCTTTAAATTTCAAGAGGTCTACCATTGTCATTTCCTAATAGTTGCACAGTATTTTATTTAACCTAACTAGTTAACTATTGATGGGCATTTAGACTGCTTTCAATTTAGTGAAATAATAAATGATGCTGCAATAAACATTTGTCTTAGGTCCTTTTCCTGGGAAACAGACTCAGAGAGATTTGCATTCAGATGGTTTACTGGGAGAATTCTTGGGATTAACACCTGTAAGGTAATGAGGAAGATAACACAACTTAAAACAGAGACCTCAGCCAGTTCCATAGGAATGTTTGAAACTAAGATGACCCTTGCATTTGCTAGTTACTGGACATGATACATCCTTTGGGGAGGTGATGTACACTTAGATGAAGCAGCTCCCTTTGGCCGAGGGCAATTCCTGGGGAAAGACATAGTGTGATTCCATCAGGCAGCACTACTGACATCAGGAAAAACGAATGCCTCCATATTACAAGGGGGATATGGGCAAAATAACACAGTATCTATTATAATGTTCCATTACCCACAGGTCAATGGAAAGGTACATTTTAAAGTATCATTTAGTCAAAAAAACATACTTTGTATAACTTGAAAAAATTAAAAAAAAAATTATTGAGTCTTGTTTTAAGTCCTAAAATACAGTGTGCCTTGTTCAATACTTGTGTACACTTGAAAAGAATGTGTACTCAGTTGACGTTGAGTGGAGTGTACCAAACATGCCATTTAGATCAAGTAGTAGCAGCAACAGCAGCAGCAGTAGTAGTTTGAGAGTCTTATTAAAGGCTTATATCATGAATGATTTTTCTGACTTCTTGATGTATCAGTTATTGAGAGGGGGTATCACAATCTCCAAATGTAATTATAAATTTGTCTGTTGTCCTTTTAGTTCTCAAGTTTTGCTGAGTGAATTTTGAAACTTCTACTGCCAAAAAGCTTTTAAGATTGCTATGTATTTTTGATAAATTGGCCTGTTTATCATCATGAAATTACTTTGTCTTTGGAACTGTCTGTTACTCTGGATTGTACTTTGTCTGATATTAATCAAGTTTTCTTTTGATTAGCTATTATGGTATATACAACTTTACCTTTATACTTTTCATCTATTTGTGACTTTGCATGTAGAGTGTGTTTCCTGTGTGTGTAGCATACTTTTGAATCTTACATTTTTATTCAGTTTGGCAATCTATTATGTTTAATTGGGTTTTTTAAAAACAGTCTGTATTTAATGTGATTATTGATATAATTAGGTTTAAATCTATCATATTGCTGTTTTCTAATGCCCTATTTACTTTTTATTTTTCTTCCCTCTTATAAATTGAATATATATGATTTCATTTAACCTTTCTTGTTGACTTGCTATCTGTAACTCTGTTTTATTATTTACTGGCTGCTTTAAGCTTTTTAGTTTACATCTTTATCATAATATACTTTCCTGCAATATATATCACTTCACATATAATTTAAAATCCTAACAGCGTTATATACTTCTTTTTATCCTTTCTCTAATTTATGATCATACATTTTACTTTTATAAGTATTTTAATCCCATAAATGCTTATTATTACTTTTATTTATGCATAACTTTATATTTTAAAGAGATTTAAATAAGAAATCTTAAATGTTTACCTATGTATTTACCATTTCTGTTCTCTTCTGTGCTTTGTGTAGATCTGTATTTACATCTGGCTCTGTTTTCCTTGTGCCTGAAAGACTCTCTTTAGCATTTCTTTTAGTGTCAGTCTGCTGCTGATGCCTTCCTTATTTCATTTTAGTTCTGAAAGATATTTCACAAGGAATAAAATTAAAAGTTTATGGAATTTTTTATACCCATACATCGAAGATATTCCATTGTTTTCTTGCTTGCATTGTTTCCAACAAGATGTCTGCCATTAACTTTGGTTTCCTCTCTGTATAGTGCTTTTCCTTTCTGCAGCTGCTTTTCAGATTTTCTCTTTATCTAGTTTTGAGCAATTTGGTTATGGTGTGCATTGTTTTAGTATTCTTCATGTTTCTTTTACTTGAGTTTCACTGAGCTTGGATATTTGGTTTTATAGTTTTTCTTCAAATTTGCACATTTTTCAGCCATTATTTCTTCAGATACTTTTGTCTTCTTCTGCCAGTTTTTTCTTGTATATTCCAGTTATGTATGTATTAAGCAATTTGAGGTTCACATAGTTCATTGTACATGGGGAAACAGTAGAAGCAATGACAAACTTTACTTTTGGGGGCTCCAAAATCACTGCAGATGGCGATTGCAGCCATAAAATTAAAAGACACTTACTCCTTGGAAGAAAAGTTATGACCAACCTAGACAGCATATTAAAAAGCAGAGACATTACCTTGCCAGCAAAGGTCCATCTAGTCAAGGCTATGGTTTTTCCAGTAGTCATGTATGGATGTGAGAGTTGGACAATAAAGAAAGCTGAGTGCTGAAGAATTGATGCTTTTGAACTGTAGTGTTAGAGAAGACTCTTGAGAGTCCCTTGGACTGCAAGGAGATCCAACAAGTCCATCCTAAAGGAAATCAGTCCTGAATATTCATTGGAAGAACTGATACTGAAGCTGAAACTCCAGTACTTTGGCCACTTGATGCGAAGAGCTGACTCATTGGAAAAGACCCTGATGTTGGGGAAGATTGAAGGTGAGAGGAGAAGGGGATGACAGAGGATGAGATGGTTGGATGGCATCACCAACTCATGGACGTAAGTTTGTTTAGACTCTGGGAGTTGGTGTTAGACAGGTAGGCCTGGTATGCTGTGGATCATGAGGTCACTAAGAGTCAGACACGACTAAGCAACTGTTCTGAACTGAACTGATAGTTCACTAGTATTCATTTCTTCTTTTTAATTGTTTTCCCCATATGTTTCATTTGAAGCTGTTTACATTGCTGTGAATTCAGATTTACTAATCTTCCCTTTTGAAATTCCGAAGCTGCTATTAATTCCACCAGTATATTTTTATTTCTAAGATATTGCATTTTTCTTCCCTTGAAGTTTTTTCAGGTCCTTTTTGTATCTTCAGCATTTCTGTTTAAATCTGATCATATATAGTACAATTGTAACAACTATCTTTATGTCATTGTTTACTAGTTCTAATTTTTGTGATCATTTTTTACTGGTTTTGATTGATTTTAGTTGATCACTCTTCTTATAATGAGTTATGTTTTCCTGCTTCTTTGCCTCTCTGGTAATCATTGATTGGATTCATAATTTGTTGGGTAATGCATATTTCTTGAGGTTTAATATGGTATGTGGTTTAGTTATTTGAAAACAGTTTGAATTTTTTAGGCTCTTGATTTTATGATTCCTTAGGTGGGACAGAGCAGTACTTCATCTAGAATTAATTTTTCCCTCACTGTGTGGATCCACAATAAACTGTGGAAAATTCTGAAAGAGATGGGAATACCAGACCACCTGACCTGCCTCTTGAGAAATCTGTATGCAGGTCAGGAAGCAACAGTTAGAACTGGACATGGAACAACAGACTGGTTCCAAATAGGAAAAGAATTAGAAGACGCTTACTCCTTGGAAGAAAAGTTATGACCAACCTAGATAGCATATTCAAAAGCAGAGACATTACTTTGCCGACTAAGGTCTGTCTAGTCAAGGCTATGGTTTTTCCTGTGGTCTTGTATGGATGTGAGAGTTGGACCGTGAAGAAGGCTGAGCACCGAAGAACTGATGCTTTTGAAGTGTGGTGTTGGAGAAGACTCTTGAGAGTCCCTTGGACTGCAAGGAGATCCAACCAGTCCATTCTGAAGATCAACCCTGGGATTTCTTTGGAAGGAATGATGCTAAAGCTGAAACTCCAGTACTTTGGCCACCTCATGTGATGAGTTGACTCATTGGAAAAGACTCTGATGCTGGAAGGGACTGGGGGCAGGAGGAGAAGGGGACGACCAAGGATGAGATGGCTGGATGGCATCACCGACTTGATGGACGTGAGTCTGAGTGAACTCCGGGAGATGGTGATGGACAGGGAGGCCTGGCGTGCTGCGATTCATGGGGTAGCAAAGAGTCGGACATGACTGAGCGACTGAACTGAACTGAACTGAATGAGGCAAGTCCTTCCTTAATATTTAGCCCAGTGCCCCATGACTCTCCCATGTATTTTCATTTCCAGCTTGTGGGAACCAGTTATATTTCCAGCCTGGTTTGAGAGTCAGTTGCTGATGCTGCTGCTAAGTTGCTTCAGTTATGTCCAACTCTGTGCAACCCCATAGACTGCAGCCTCCCAGGCTCCGCTGTCCCTGGGATTCTGCAGGCAAAAACACTGGAGTGGAATGCCATTTCCTTCTCCATGAGAGTCAGTTACTCCTCCCTCTAATCGCATCAGAGGTGTTTTTTTTTTTTTTTTCTTTTTCCCTCTGACCTTGAGTAGTTTACACACACATGCATACACACACATTCACCCACTCATTAATATTCTGCTGAATACCTGAGGGATATACTCCTTAGGCCTCTTTGAATACTTTCTCCTTTCTGGTACTTTCTGTGGATTCTAGTTACTTTGGTTTTTCCAAATTCTCAGCTGTTACCTCAACTCAGTGTGTTTGAGGTAGATCTCAGATCTCTCTCTCTGTCCAGAGCCTGAAAATGCTCCCAATACAGTAACCTGGGACAATCATGGGACTCACTTTGTTTATTTATTGTCTCATTGCCTGATGTCCAAGATCTTGAAGCCATTATTTTATATATTTTGTTTGTATTTAGTAGTTTAATACGGGAGAACCAATTGGGTCTCTTTTATTCCATCTTGGTCAGATATGAAAGTCAGAAACTCATGTTGAAAAGTCATATTCATGGAATGGTTTGTGAGTGATCCTGCCCTAATGCAGATGAATGAACGAAATAACCTGCTCAAGTCTGTCCCCCTCTATCACCCTGAGTCCTGTATTCTGCTACTTGGATGCTGTTCTGAGACGGAATTTCTCCAGTAATCTGGATTTCCTTTTGAGGTCCGTGATTTGCCTAGCCTGAATCATATCAGGCTGTAGCCATATTTGGCTCTTGAGAAGGAATTTTTAAGTGCTGTCCCTCTCAGGCTGCAGGTCTTCACAAGCTGACATTGTCATTATTACCTTTATCTGATTCAGTGTCATAGAAACCCAGTCTCAGACACATCATCAATAGAGTGTTTAAAAAGGCAAACATCTGATAAATAATCACCCACCTCTCTCACCCACACATACTTTTATGGACAAAAAATTGCTTCTGAGGCTTCCTGAAAAATGAAGGCACTGCCATGATGATTATTGTTAAGAGGTGGTGAATATAGAGCTGGAGGTTTACCTCCCCTTGTGGTTCTTTGTCCATTTTGGCTTTTAATCTGAAGTGCTATAGTCCTACCTATGGTATAGACTTCCACTTGAGCAATTACAACTGGTTCCAGACATCTTGGAATGTGAAGTCAAGTGGGCCTTAGAAAGCATCACTACGAACAAAGCTAGTGGAGGTGACGGAATTCCAGTTGAGCTGTTTCAAATCCTGAAAGATGATGCTGTGAAAGTACTGCACTCAATATGCCAGCAAATTTGGAAAACTCAGCAGTGGCCACAGGACTGGAAAAGGTCAGTTTTCATTCCAATTCCAAAGAAAGGCAATGCAAAAGAATGCTCCAATTACCGCACAATTGCACTCATCTCACATGCTAGTAAAGTAATGCTCAAAATCCTCCAAGCCAGGCTTCAGCAATACGTGAACCGTGAACTCCCTGATGTTCAGGCTGGCTTTAGAAAAGGCAGAGGAACCAGAGATCAAATTGCCAACATCCGCTGGATCATGGAAAAAGCAAGAGAGTTCCAGAAAAACATCTACTTCTGCTTTATCGACTATGCCAAAGCCTTTGACTGTGTGGATCACAATAAACTGTGGAAAATTCTGAAAGAGATGGGAATACCAGACCACCTAACCTGCCTCTTGAGAAATCTGTATGCAGGTCAGGAAGCAACAGTTAGGACTGGACATGGAACAACAGACTGGTTCCAAATGAAGGAGATCAACCCTGGGATTTCTTTGGAAGGAATGATGCTAAAGCTGAAACTCCAGTACTTTGGCCATCTCATGCGAAGAGTTGACTCATTGGAAAAGACTCTGATGCTGGGAGGGATTGGGGGCAGGAGGAGAAGGGGACGACCGAGGATGAGATGGCTGGATGGCATCACTGACTCGATGGATGTGAGTCTGAGTGAACTCCGAGAGATGGTGATGAACAGGGAGGCCTGGCGTGCTGCGATTCATGGGGTCACAAAGAGTCGGACACGACTGAGCGACTGAACTGAACTGAAGAAATACTGAATGGGCTTTGGTGGTAGAAGCAGAACTTGATTCTTAAAGCCAGGTATTATCCATGGGAGTCCATGGTATTTCTTAATAGTGGTGGTGGCCTGCTATTGTCTCTCTCTTCCCTCTGGATCTCCTAGGCTCCCCAGCCAGGGCCTCAGCTCCGTGGGAACCTATTACGGCATATTGACTCTTTGCCTCTAGAGTAGAGCCTCTTATTGTTCAGTTAGCTTTTAGTTGTGAAACATGAGATTGAAGCTGCAAAGACTTAATCCAATCCTCTTTTTAGACATAGGGAAGTGGAGGTTTTGGAGAATATGGGAGATGCCCAGTTCATACGATGAGGCTGTGACTAAACCAGTGATAGAATACAGCATGCTCCACTTGCTAGCAAAGTTAAATACCACAGTCACCAAGTCAAGTTCTCTAGAAATACCCGCCCAAAATGATGGATATTGCCTATACTCCTTCATAAAATTTTCACAGGATTAGAGTTTGTGGCAGCATTTCTTTGGATGACCTCATTATGTAGGAGGTGAATCAGGCCCCTAGTTTATATCTTTTTCAAACTCTTTGCTCAGACTTCTTTGCCAAAACTCTCCAGATCCTAATAATAATTCTATATAACAGGAGGAGGGCACTATCTTCTGTTTTGGTATATGACTGTATACTTTTAAAAGCAGTAGTATTTAAGTTTTGTTTTGTTTTGTTTTCATTTTTTCTGTAATGGAGACTGGTCATATTGAGCCATCCACTAATCACCCACTCCCTCTTCCTGACAGAAAGGCATGTGTGTGATGGGTGTGAGAGGTTTCTTTTCCTGTAAATCCCCTGGCGTAGGAAGTGGCAATCCATATTCTTGCCTGGAGAATCCCATGGACAGAGGACCTGGCAGGCTGCAGTCTATAGGGTCTATATACAGTCTATAGAGTCTGACACGACAGCCACGGAGCATGCACACATGTGGTCTCAGTGAGACTGCAAATCGAGTTGCCCTGACTTTTTACTGTAGCTATCAGTGTTACTAGGAGTTTTATTTCTTCAGATGTTTCCTTTTACTGGCATTATATAGACAAAGGATGTCATGTGACTCAAGCTTTTTCCAATCAGACTGTCTTTCCCAGGACTACAGATATTAAATATGTCACTTCAGGATGAGGACCAATTTAGAGGTCATTCATTAGGCTTGTAATAGATATAAAATTAATGTTGTGACAGATTTTACCATAAAGATCAGATAATCATTTATCATTACAAGCTAACTAATATCTTACTTGCCTTCAAAAATATGGGTCCAGGGATGTACCAAGATTGTGAATGATATTCAACAGCAATTATTTGGATAGAGCATTTCCATTTCCCCTAGTTTTCTTTGATTTTTCCCACTAAGTGAACCCAAATGTCAGCAGCTAGCTTGAAAGGAAACTCCATCAAATCTGATGCACATACTTCATAAGTGAGAATCCTCCAAGCCTGATTGATGAAGGTACTTATCAAATTAGACAGCATCTAACTCAACAGTATATATACTCAACAGACTGTACTGGAAACATATTTGATTTATTTACATATTTAGATAATGTCCCCTGTAGGGTTCATGGTCCTGGATTTACTTTCATATGGCCCCCGCTACACTAGCATCCTTTTATAGGCAAGGGGTCAAGGAGTGTCTGCTGACATGGAAAATGCTTATTCCCATCAGTTTCCAATTCTGTAGCTTGTCTGATAACCTCCTAATAAAGTCCTTCCTATTGCTAAAGCTATCTGGAATAACCTTCTATTACTTGTAGTCAAAGAATTTTAAGTGATACACATCTTCACACTGCCTGAAGAAGTCAGTCATGGCTGAGCTTGGTACATACATTTACTGTATAATGAAATTGAAGCTTAAAGAGAGTTAATTACTCAACATTTTAAGATTGTTAGCACATTATAAGTGAGTTAGCTGCTGCTGCTGCTGCTAGTCAGTAGTGTCTGACTCTGTGCAACCCCATAGATGGCAGCCCACCAGGCTCCCTAGTCCCCGGGATTCTCCAGGCAAGAACACTGGAGTGGGTTGCCATTTTCTTCTCCAATGCATGAAAGTGAAAAGTGAAAGTGAAGTCGCTCAGTCGTGTCCAATTCTTAGTGATCCCATGGAACGCAGCCTACCAGGCTCCTCGGTCCATGGGATTTTCCAGGCAAGAGTACTGGAGTGGGGTGCCATTGCCTTCTCCCAGTGAGTTAGCTGCAAAGCTGGAATTACAGTTTGTCTCTTGACTTTTAATTCTGTACCTTAATTTAACTATGTTGATTTAAGCACTGTATGCTTTTTATTTATTAATTTATTTTAGATTTTTTAATGTGGACCATTTTTAAAGTCTTTATTTAATTTGTTACAATATTGCTTCTGTTGTATGTTTTTGTTTTTTGGCAGCAAGGCATGTGGGATCTTAGCACCCCGACCAGGGAGTGAACCTGCACCCCCTGCATTGGAGGGCAAAGCCTTAACCACTGACCACCAGGGAAGTCCCTTGTGTGTTTTTTATTTTATTTTTTTAATAAAATTATTTATTTTTAATTGGAGGATAATTGCTTTACAGTATTGTATTAGTTTCTGCCATACATCAACATGAATCAGCCATGGATATACATATGTCCCCTCTCTCTTGAACCTCCCTCCCACCGCCCACCCCAGTCCAGCCCTCTAGGTTTTCCACGAGCACCAGCTTTGAGCTCCCTGTGGCATACAGCAAGTTCCCGCTGACTGTCTACTTTATGTATGGCAGTGGATATGTTCCAGTGCTGCTCTTTCCATTCGTCCCTCTCTTTTCTTCTCTCACTGTATCCACGAGTCTGTTCTCTAGTCTGTGTCTCCATTGCTTCTCTGCAAATAGCACCATCAATGCTTTTTCTAGAGTCCATATATAGACATTAATATGTAAAATTTGTTTTTCTCTTTCTGACTTACTTTGCTCTGATTATAGGTTCTAAGTTCATCCATCTCATTAGTACTGACTCAAATGTGTTCCTTTTTATGGCTGAGTAATATTCCATTGTATATATGTACAACAACTTCTTTATCCATTCATCTGTCATTGGACATCTAGGTTGACACTTGATAGAAAAGCACTCTGAATTCAGGATGTCATAGACTTAGGTCCTGAAATAAGGACTGGAACACAAATAGTTGATCTGGAACATGATTCCAGGAAACACCAGTTAAGGAGTGAGGAACTGAGATATAACGGGAGACCGATAAAAGGTATGTTCTCAGTATCTGGAGCTTACCCCCCTAGAGAGCTCTGAAAGCCTCTGTTATGGACTGACTTGTGTCCCGCTAAATGTATATGGCCTCCACCTCCCATGTGACTACATTTGGAGATAGGGCCTTTAGAGTGGTAATTAAGGTTAAATGAGGTCCTAAGGGCAGGACCCTAATTCAATTAGACTGGTCTTGCAAGGAGAACAAAAGGTACTAGGGAAACATGTGTACAGAGCAAAGGCCACTTGAGGACATAGTGAGAAGGCAACCATTTGAGGGATGTGGAGAGAGGTGCAGGCTGAAACCCTAATCTTGGACTTCTAGTCTTCAGAACTGTGAGAAAATACATTTCTGTTATTAAACCACCCAATCTGTGCAGCTTATTATAGCAGCTCAAACACTAATGTGGCCAGTGCACACCCCATGCCTCCAAGTTATCCCACCTGAGGCATGACAGCAGCAGGATATATACATCCTAGTGGTTCTCAGAGTGTGATGTCTGGACCAGCAGAATCTCCTTCATTTGGCAGCTTTCAGAAATGCAGGTTCTCAGTCCCATCCCAGACCTACTGAATCAGAAACTCTGGGACAGGCCCTGCAGTGCATGAACCAATCGAAGCCTCACCACTTGTAAAAACACCTGGTGTTTCCCACTGAAATTTGAGAGCTTCTGTTATCGACCAGTTCTCATCAAGAATTAGTTAAGGACTGCTCTTAAAGGCTGCCCCTGCATCTCTGGCTGGCCAGGTAGGTGCACAGAGTGCGTTCTAGTTGTTCGTAAAAGCCACAGACAGACTCACGTTTGTAAGGTAAGCTGGTATGAGCTAAAATGAGAAGGGCCAAGAAAGATACGTGTGAAGTAGCACCTGCTCAACTAATCATGATGACTGTTCTGAGGAAGTATCTTCTATTGTCGGGAACTAGAAGTCAGAAGCACTTCTTTGCAACTTCTCTCTGGTCTTCCTTTTAGTTGAAATTTCCAAGACACTAATGTTTGTCTCTCCACATACGTGGTAATATTTTTAAAAATAGCAGAGCATAGAGAGAAAGGGGAAAAAAAAACCCCTACGTATTACATTTCAGGAACTGCAATCAGGACCTTAAATGTACTTAATTTTTGCAATAATCCTGAAGAGTAAATATCATTATCCTAATTTTACAGATGAGGAGGTTGATATATAGAAAAAAAAACTTGGCCAAGATCCCATAGAAAAAGAAATGGTGAAGCTAGGATCTGAACCTGTATGGGCCTGACTCTAAATATCCATGCTCTTTCCACTCTCTGAACCCCTAGGAGTTCATAGTGATTTCTCACATATGATATATTTTGACATTTTGTTGTGAGCATGTCTGGAAGAATGAAAATTTTAGCCTGCAGTTGGAAACTTTCACTTAATCTACATGAGCACTGAGGAGAGGAAGCCAAGCCTTAGACTGTAACTATCACGAACACTGGAATTTGCTCAAAAGGCAAAAAAAAAAAAAAAGTGGGGGGGTTCTATTACAAATGGTTGTTCCTAAGAGATTCCTAGTCTCCTCTAATAAACTCTTTCCAATGCAGCTTTCTTAGGAAGCCTGGGCACCAGGCCAGCACGCTTAACTGTGGTCTCGTACTTCTCATCTGTTGAGTTTAATTGTGGGCACAATGTTCCTTTAATAAGAAAGCTGGGGCACCTCTATTTTCACTGCTCTAGCAATGTGGGAAGCCCATAGAAAGATTCTTGTGCAGGAAAACTACTTAGGAAAAAATCCTCATTTATACCAAATTCCTGGATAGGTGCAAATTAGATTTTTGATTGAAGAGAACTCTCTCAGTACCATTCAGTCTAAACTTACCCTTAAGGATGAAATCCTCCTTGGAACAGATGGTAAGCATAGGCCACCTTGGACCACTAAGCACACAAGCTGTGAGGCCTCCACTTCCAGTGGAGAGCAATTGGAAAATCAAAATGAAAACCAGAGTTTTTCAGAGACTTCTGACCTGAATGTGGCCTCCATTAGCGGGAACAAAGCATGACTCTTAGTACTGGGATATATTGCTATCAAGCTCCATCTTTCATTATTTCTTCCAGTTATCAGTAGGGAAATGGTGAAATAGGCAATATTTATCTCTAGGTCCCCAACCCTTCATCTTTTGATTTCACCTCCATTGTAGGGGACCAGGAGATCAGACAGTGAGGGCTCTCATGTCTTTGCTCATAAATGTATAGATGCCAGCTTCTCTCCACGCTGTTGTCCAGGAGATCTTTAACCATCAGTAAGTGAAGCCATTCCTGCCAGACCTCTTCCTGGGCACTTGCCCTTGTTAAAAGCAACTCAATGGCAAACAAACCTGCAATTTGGGCATCTTTTCCTATGCCTAGACATAAGATTCTTACTTACAATCATGGCTTGTTTTTTCTGTCCATGGTATCTTACTGTCTTTGGAATACTGCTTGGAAGTAAGAGTCACTTGATTTTTCACAGAATCTTTTTTTCTAGTTTCTCTTGAAGTGGCCTGATTTTTCCCCCTGGAGTGCTCCCCAGAACCCCACAGAATCAGTATTTTTAAGTTATACTCTTCTAAACTCATTATCCAAAATTAATGAATATCTTTCTAGCATTTTTCATGTGATGTGGTATCATACAAAGAAATATATTGCAAAATATTTGTAAAGCTATGACTATATAGTATACATATATAGTATACATCCATGTATACATACATGACTGTATTCTTTTCACAGATGATTTTAAAAATCAATAATTATGTCACTGGCACTTTTTCATCTTCTTTTGAGAGACTTGGATAAAATTACTTTCAGGTGCCTAATTTCTTGTCCTTGTCCTTTTTTAAATAATTTTTTTAAAAAATTAAAGTATAATTAATTTGCAATTTGTGTTAGTGTCAGGTGTACAGCAAAGTGACTCAATTATATATATATATATGTATATGTATTTTTATATATACTTTTTCATTTTCAAACTCTTTTCCATAATAGGTCATTATAAGACATTTGGATATAGTTTCTTGTACTATACGGTAGAATCCTTGTTTATTTTATACATGGTGTGAGTATATGTTAATCTCAAACTCCCTATTTTTTTCAATTAATTATTTTAATTGGAGGATAATTACAGTGTTGGGGTGGTTTTTGCCATACATCAGCATGAATAACCCATGGGTGCACATGTGTCTCCCCATTCTGAACCCCCTCCCACTTCCATCCCCATGCCATCCCTCTGGTTTGTCCAGTGCACTGGCTTTGAGTGCCCTACTTCATGCATCAAACTTCCACTGATCACCTATTTTATGTATGGTAATATACATGTTTCAGTGGTCTTCTCTCAAATCATCCCACCCTCATCTTCTCCCACATAGTCTAAAAGTCTGTTCTTTACATCTGTGTCTCTTTTGCTGCCTTGCATATAGGATCATCTTTATCATCTTTCTAAATTCCATATATATGTGTCAATATGCTGTATTGGTGTTTCTCTTTCTGACTTACTTCACTCTGTATAATAGGCTCCAGCTTCATCCATCTCATTAGAACTGACTCAAATGTGTTCTTTTTTAATAGTTGAGTAATATACTGATGTGTATATGCACCACAACTTCCTTATCCATTCATCTGCAGATGGACATGTAGGTTGTTTCCATGTCCTTATTTGAGGCTCCTAATATTGATGCTTTTGAACTGTGGTGTTGGAGAAGACTCTTGAGAGTCCCTTGGACTGCAAGGAGATCCAACCAGTCTATCCTAAAGGAGACCAGTCCTGGGTGTTCATTGGAAGGATTGATGCTGAAGCTGAAACTCCAGTACTTTGGCCACCTCATGTGAAGAGTTGACTCATTGGAAAAGACCCTGATGCTGGGAGGGATTGGGGGCAGGAGGAGAAGGGGATGACAGAGGATGAGTTGTCTGGATGGCATCACCAACTCGATGCACATGAGTTTGGGTGAACTCCGGGAGTTGGTGATGGACAGGGAGGCCTGGTGTGCTGCGATTCATGGGGTCACAAAGAGTGAGACACAACTGAGAGACTGAACTGAATTGAACTGAATATATATAACTGATTATAGGGGACACTAAATTATATTCTCGGCAGCAGAGAAGAAGAGTTTTTGATTCTCTCTGTCCTAAGTGTTACCCTTCTTCTTCCTCTAAGGTAAAATTATACCCCTGTCCTGACTAGCCTTTGACACAAAATAGAGATTCTAGAGAAAGCAAACCACTAAAATAGAAAGACGCATTAAATTCACACACACACACACACACACACACACACACATATTATCCCATGGTTGTATTTTTCTTAATTAACCTTGTAAATTAAATTCTTCTGCATTGATGAAAATATATTTTCTTCTGCCTGACTCAATTTGGGCTGTGAAACATTATCCTTCAGACTATTTCTGCTATTGGTCTCTTCTTGAATATAAGTTGTAGCTTTTATGACACACATAATATGCATGTTCAGTAATGTTTAATAATCGTTTGTCAAGTCTGTGCTAAGTGCAGGGCTATGCAAGACATGGAGAAGGACATGGCAACCCACTCCAATATTCTTGCCTAGAGAATCCTGTGGACGGAGGAACCTGGTGGGCTGCCATCTGTGGGGTCGTGCAGAGTCGGACATGACTGAAGCGACTTAGCAGAAGCATCATGCCTGACACAGGGCAATGCTGGGGGAAGAAATGAATATGACATGGCCCTTGTGCATTGTGAACTTTCTCACAACTGAGTGAACGATTGTAGTTGTAACCCACGGCCCACTGGGTATGCAGAGGCTATATCAGAGGAATCAAACTCAGTGAGATAACAGATAAATTATAGTAATATGGTCGCTCCCCTTAAAACTGCTTTAAATGCTCATTGTGAAACATGTGTTAATAATTTGTGCTTCAGATATCTGATTTCATTCAGTCATCATCACATCAATGTGAACTAGCTACTGTCATCCGTTTATCAAACAGGATGGGTCTTCCCAGGTGGTGCAATGGTAAAGAATCTGTCTGCTGATGTAAGAGAGGCAGGTTTGATCCCTGGGTTAGAAAGTTCCCCTGGAGAAGGAAGTGGCAACCTGCCCCAGTATTCTTGCCTAGGAAACTCCATGGACAGAGGAGCCTGGCAGGCAACAGTCTACGGTGTCACAAAAGAGTTGGACATGACTTAGCGACTAGACAACACAACAAAAACTGAGGATAAGCAAGTTGCCTGCAATTGCATTGTTAGAAAGCATTGGAGGCAATGGAAAGCCTTTTGGGAAAGGTAGGGTATGTGATCTAGAAGAAGGGTCAGGCTTCAGCAGACATCTTGGAGAAAGAGGGATCAGGCAGGGAATAGAGCCTGAGAAAACCACTGCAGTAGGACCGGGAAGGCCAGCTATAAAGAAAGAGGATTAAGGAACAGAAGCCAGGAGATGACAGAAGTTAAAGGAGGATAGGATCTAGTATGGAAAGCCTAGAATGCCAGATTCAGGGTTGCAGCTTTTATCATGTTGGCAGCCCAAAGGTCATGTTCTAGAGCCTGTGCAGAGGCTGAGAGATCTGATCAGAGCATCAGAAGGTAAGTATCATTTGATTGGATGAGACCAGGAGTTCTGTACAGAATGATAGATGGAGTCATGGTATATTTATATATCTAAGTGTTATATTTGAGATCTTAGGGCTAGAGATGTGAACATAGAAACAATTACGATTCAGATTTCATTGTCATTTGTTCCTGAAATTGAACTGTCCCTAGGAACCCCACAGCACTCTCCATCTATCTCACTGAGCAGTTTCATCTCACCAGTGTGTAGCCCAAATGTGCACACTCATGTTCAACTCAAAAGAACAAAGGTAGATAAATTTGTAAGGAGCTTTCCACCACTCCCTTTTGTTATCTCTGTATATTTGAAAATCTAATTTCTAAATAGACTTGGTGCTTTTTGAATGTAGGATTAGCCTTCAATTTATGTTTTTCTAAGTACACAACACTTAACACAGTATTTTTATGTATTCAGTATTAAGCAAGGAATGAATAAAGCACAGATTAAACCCAGACTAATATCCCATACTTTGTTGTCTATGCCTGAACACATACCTAGAGCTGCATCTGGATCTCTACTGAGCTCGAGCCAATGTCCATTAACAGGGATAACATTTAGCACATTTAGACACAAGAAACATATTTACATTTATATTGGTGTCTAAAATCATCTGTTGGGACTGAGCTCATTTTAATTTATTACAGTCTTTGCCGCCTGCCAGGAAGCAATGAAGTACTCAAATTTCACTTGCATTTCTTAGTAGGAGCCCAGCCTCAATCAATATTTGGGGGGATGACAGTTTTGGGGGAGGCTCAAGATCTGATTCTAGCTGATACATTATGATCATTCATAATAGAACTATCATGAGGATTCTGATGAAAGAATTTGCCAACTGCTGTTCCCTGTATTTAGAATTGTTTCTGAATCCCATGGATACTCAGCAAGCACATTTCTCTGAGGATAGATCTTGGTCTCCAGAAGCTACTTATAAAAAGAGCATTGGATGGGGAGTCTGGAGATCATCTTTCTCTCTAGAGCTTAGTGACCAGTGAGCTCTGTGAAATAGATAATTGGTCTTCTGAAAGATGGAGCTGATAATTCAGACTCAGTTCAGTTCAGCTCAGTTGCTCAGTCGTGTCCGACTCTTTGCGACCCCATGGATCGCAGCACGCCAGGCCTCCCTGTTCATCACCAACTCCCGGAGTTCCCTCAAACTAACGTCCATCGAGTCGGTGATGCCATCCAGCCATCTCATCCTCTGTCATCCCCTTCTCTTCCTTCCCCCAATCGTGTACAGTTCTTCTGTGTATTCTTGCCACCTCTTCTTAATATCTTCTGCTTCTGTTAAGTCCATTCCATTTCTGCCCTTTATCGAGCCCATCTTTGCATGAAATGTTCCTTTGGTATCTCCAATTTTCTTGAAGAGATCTCTAATCTTTCCCTCAGGAAAAGACTCAGCCTCAGGACGTTAGAATCATCTTAAGGCCAGCTTGCTCTGGGCAAAGTCAATAAAGCCATCATAGTCAACTGAGAAGCAGGTGGGAAGAAACTCTACTGAGGAAATCTAATCAAAATTAGATCAAATCAAGGGTTTGGGAGTGAGAAGAAAATTTGGAACCACTCCATGGAAATCTCCCTATTTGATTTATAGTCCATCAGCTTTTATAATCTTTTATTGAGATCTTCTCTTTAGCTGAAGTCATATTTTGGTTTACGTCTCTCTTCTATAACTTTGTTGCCATTCCCTTCAGATCTTTACAAACCTTCATGCTTTGTAGAAAAATACTTGGGAGGTAAGGAAACAGGCCTTCATTTTAGCAAAACAGAAAAAAGAGGTTGTCATGAGTGCATTTTCAGGACGTTTTTTTAAAAAATTATTGGAGTATAGCTGCTTTACAATATTGTATTCTTTCTGCTCTACAGCAAAGTGTATCAGCTATAGTATACATATATCGTCTCTTTTAGGATTTCATTCCCATTTAGATTACCACAGAGCACTGAGTAGAATTCCTTGTGCTATGCAGCAGGTTCTCATTAGTTATCTATTTGATCCATAATCATTTATATATATCAATTCTAATCTCCCTATTTTTTCCACCATCTTTACCCTCTTTGTGTCCATAAATTTGTTCTCTACAGCTGTGTCTCTATATAGGTTCATATGTAGAAGATGTGGTCAGTTCAGTTCAGTCGCTCAGTCGTGTCTGACTCTTTGTGACCCCATGAATCGCAGCACGCCAGGCCTCCCTGTCCATCACCATCTCTCGGAGTTCACTCAGACTCACATCCATCGAGTCAGTGATGCCATCCAGCCATCTTATCCTCGGTCGTCCCCTTCTCCTCCTGCCCCCAATCCCTCCCAGCATCAGAGTCTTTTCCAATGAGTCAACTCTTCGCATGAGGTGGCCAAAGTACTGGAGTTTCAGCTTTAGCATCATAAGCGTTTCTCATGATGTACTCTGCATATAAGTTAAATAAGCAGGGTGACAATATACAGCCTTGACGTACTCCTTTTCCTATTTGGAACCAGTCTGTTGTTCCATGTCCAGTTCTAACTGTTGCTTCCTGACCTGTACTGATAGATGTGGTACATCTATACAATGGACCTCTTTCTTTGCTCTCTTGGAGTCTGAGGATGAGATAGTTGGATATCATCACTGATTCAATGGAGATGCGCTTGAGCAAGCTCTGGGAGATGGTGAAGGACAAGGAAGCCTGACGTTCTGCAGTCCATGGGGCTATAAACAGTCAGACATGACTGAGTGACTGAACAATAACATGGAGTCAGACAGAATGGGTTTGTGTGTGAGCTGTATTGTAAGACGGTTCGCATAAACTTGTACAGACACTTGCTTAACTTCTCCCAGTCTTTGTGCCCTCATGTGTAAAAGTGGAAATGATAAATGTATGTGCTTTAAAGGGTTACTGGAAGATTAAGGCATTTAAAGTGCCCCTGGGTAGGCCTATGTTGATGAACAGAGTGGTTACCCTCAGAGGGTGTACTCCCCCTGATATTTTGGAGCATGCAAAGTTGAATGCAGTGAGGGCATCTTCTATAGCAGTCCATATGTTGTCTGACGGTTGACACGTACCCTCCAGATTGAGCATCATGGAAATGCAGAGAAAGCATATATTTCAAGTGAAAAATGGAGAATCTGGAAATCATAGAGCAGGTGATACTGGATCAGAGAAATGAAGGATGGAAGAATTGGGTTAAGGGGAGGGAGTAGGTAGCTGTATGTATTATATACTGTATGTATGAGGCAGGTACCACCATCCTCCAATCTACCCATCTTTCCCTCATTTACCTTCCAATGAATTAAATGGTGCCTCTTGGTAACTTTGAATCCCCTTGAGGACAGTCAGTGATATTCCGTTTTAATATTCTTTCACCTGCTGCTGCTGCTGCTGCTGCTAAGTCGCTTCAGTCGTGTCCGACTCTGTGCGACCCCATAGATGGTAGCCCACCAGGCTCCCCCGTCCCTGGGATTCTCCAGGCAAGAACACTGGGGTGGGTTGCCATTTCCTTCTCCTACATATATATATATATATATATACTGCAAGGCTTTTCCTATAACATTCTGAGCTCCTTACTACCCACATTCCAATAGCCTTCCCTAGTGTTCTTTCTCCTTCCCCCTAATCATTTCTATACTTTTTTGTGGGACTAAATTTCCAGCCAATGAAAGGAAGATGGTGGAGTTAGATCTCCCTCTATGAACCAGACTCTATAGGGAGCATTTTATATACCCTATCACTGGTGTATAGGTAGGTAGTATTATCTCATTAGAGTTTAGGAAATTGCAGCTGAGAAAAATTAAGTATTCTGTCAGTAGAAGTCAGGATAAGAAATAAAAAGCATAGTAACGTAAAAAACCTTGAATTTCAGAGTTTTAAAATAACAAATATGTGTTTCTTTGCCTTTCTCATGTTCCTTTCCATCCTGGGTTGTTTGGTAGCTCCATTTGACATGTGTTCAGCCTGGCACTCAGGCCAATAGAATGGACGTTCCCAATGATGATCTGCCCATGAGGCAGAGGGTCAGAGGAAGCATGATGCATGGAGTGCTGCTTTGGAAGCATTCCACCTGGAAATGACATGTGTTACTTCTCATCTTTCAGTGGACATGGCAAGTCACAAGGCCATATTTCCTCCCAAGGGGGAAAGAAAGTCCAATCTCATAATCTAATCCAGGAAGAACTTAGAATATTAGTGAACAGACTGCTGCTGCTGCTGCTAAGTTGCTTCAGTCGTGTCCGACTCTGTGCGACCCCATAGACGGCAGCCCACCAGGCTTCCCCGTCCCTGGGATTCTCCAGGCAAGAACACTGGAGTGGGTTGCCATTTCCTTCTCCAATGCATGAAAGTGAAAAGCGAACGTGAAGTCGCTCAGTCGTGTCCGACTCTTAGCAACCCCATGGACTGCAGCCTACCAGGCTTCTCTGTCCATAGGATTTTCCAGGCAATAGTACTGGAGTGGGGTGCCATTGCCTTCTCTGAGTGAACAGACTAGTGACTGCCATATTGCCCAATGATGCCTCGGCCCATCCAGTTCATAAACATGTGCTCTTAGAGACAGCAACCCCTGCCTCTTAGCTAGGGATCAGATAAGCCCCACTAAGCTAATAACTGACCTTTAAGAACCAAATATTTGTTGAATTTCTAATGGTGAAATTTCAGACCCTGCTTAAGGTAGAGATGAAAGATTTAAGCTAAGCGCCTTGAGGAGCTCTTCAGGTTACACAGTATAGGACTCTGTTCTGTGGCCTGTGAGATCTCTCCCCACTTTTTTTTTTCTAGCTCTCCTTTTTAAGTCTGTACCAATTCCTGATGGAGATGAGTCAGGCTCGGGATTGTAAACAGAGAGGCAGGCAAAGAAGTGACAAGAACGTTAGACACCTCTGCAAGAGCTGGATCTTGCCCACAGCTTTGCCATTGATTACCCATAAGCTGTATGAACTTGGACACATGTATTCTCCTTTCTGAGCCTCAGTTTTTCCTTCTGAAAGATGGAGCTATTTTAGATGGACTACTTCTCAAGCTGCAATGTGTTTATGAATGCCTTGGGTAGTTCTTTAAAATGCAGATTCTGAATCAGTAGATCTGATGTGAGGACTGAGAGTCTTCATCTCAACAAACTTATAGGTGATACTGAAACTAGACCCCTTGATTATACTTTGAGGGCCAAGACCTAGTTTCTAAGGCCAGTTCTTAGAAGTCAGCACACATCATTTGCATCAGAGTGCCAGGCACTCTGTTAAGGGCTGTTGATACTGAGATAAAGAAGTCACAGGTTCTACCAACTAGAAATACGTTCCAATGAGGAAGGAAGACAAGTAGAGCATTTCAAAATAGTATGAGAGATAACAAAGCGGAAGTTTGTTACAAGGAAATGAGATGCCACAGAACCAGGGAGGAGAGACTGAATTGATGAGAGTGGGAGGGTGATGGTATAGATGTCAGAAAGTTACAGATCCTGCGGACGAGTGCTGAAAACTGTCAAATGTACCTATAAAGGGAGTCTCTTTATCTCCGTGGACATTCAAGAACTCCTTTGTCCAAGGGAGGCACAACTGTGGGGACTGGAGAGGAATTATTTTGATCAGTAATCTTGACGACTTCATCTCGCTCCGTGATTGCTTTCTCTGTGGCTTCCCATACACAGCTGTCTGTGGGCACCACGCTGATGAAAGATTTACTCCCCTGGCGGAAAGCTGGGGTCTGTTTGGAAGCTCCGGCAAACAGGAAGCTGGTGAGTTTGCCACAGAGGCAGCACCTTCGCCCCCGCTCAGCTCCCAACAGGCCAGAAGCAGTGAGTCAGGGAAGGAAAAGCAGGTGGGTGGAGAGAGGATGCAATCTACATCTGTACCAGGCAGGGATTAGGTTTCCGAAAAGAACACCTGAACACACAGCCAGCCACCCGGAAGGAGACAGGAGGTGTTCCCATCCCTGAATAACAAGGGGCTAAGCAGAAAGCAGCTTGATTGAAGGACTGTGGAGAAGGGGAGAGGGCAGGGGAAGGAGGGAGCCTCCAGGGGTGCAATCTTCCTCTGTCTGAGCATAGGTTTATACTGAAACATTTAATGTGATGCCAAAAGATGGTCACACTAAAAAGGGGCCTCAGGTGTCAGTTGGGAGAAGTGGCTTCTGGCACCAGCTTATGGTGTAACCAAGGTCAGCCTCTTTCTGAGACTCAGTTTTCCCAGCTATGTGGTGGGAGTGTTGGGCACAATTTCTTGGGCGAC
This sequence comes from Cephalophus harveyi, assembly GCA_006410635.1. Lineage (NCBI taxonomy): Eukaryota > Metazoa > Chordata > Mammalia > Artiodactyla > Bovidae > Cephalophus > Cephalophus harveyi. The sequence continues at coordinate 9,598 of SJYT01023969.1, read as the reverse complement.
TTCTCACTTGAAGAGTCTCTGATTAAATTTTCATGTCGAAGTTCAGTTACCCTGTCCCATCAATATCTAACAGAGATCACCTCTTGCATCCTCAGCACCTCCACCTGCCACCTCTCCTGTACAATTAGATTTGTGGTTGAATTCGGTAACCTCAGAATCTGTATGTTTGTCCCCACTAATCAGATAACTATCCAGATAAATACGTCTTTATTCAGGCTGTGAGCCTGAACTTTTATGTATATGTTTGGCTGTGCCAGGTCTTCATTGCAGCTTGTGGGATCTAATTTTCTGACCAGGAATTGAACCCAAGCCCCTGCATTGGTGGTACAGTCTTAGCCACTGGACCTAAGGGAAGTCCCCTGCAACTTCATTGCTTTCAGAGAAGGAACTGTGCTTTGAAAACCACCATCATCCATGCTGGGTCTATTGTAGCTGTTTCCTGGCCACTCTGGAGGCACTTCCTTATCCAGGTGTAGTCCAGGAGATCTTCTGTCATGTAAATAAGATGGCATCACTCCCTACTTACACTGGCCTTATGTGTATGGTAAAATACAAACTCCCATGTGGCCTACAATACCCTCTATCTTCTGACCCCCATTAGCCTCTGAAGTCCCAATGTTGTAGCCATGCATTCCAAGAAACAAACTCACTCAGAAGGACAATGCCGATAGTGGAGTGCAGTTTATTACACCGGCGGACCCAAGGCAGAGTCTCCTCTTAGCCAAGGACAGTCACTCCCTACTTACACTGGCCTCCTTATGTGTACGGTAAAATACAAACTCCCATGTGGCCTACAAAACCCTCTATCTTCTGACCCCCATTAGCCTCTGAAGTCCCAATGTTGTAGCCATGCATTCCAAGAAACAAACTCCCTCAGAAGGACAATGCCGATAGTGGAGTGCAGTTTATTACACCGGCGGACCCAAGGCAGAGTCTCCTCTTAGCCAAGGACCCTGACCAGCTTTTGTGAACACCTTATATACCCTAAGTGTCCGTGCACAAACCCACTTCCCCAAATTCCCTGACAATCAAAGTTAACCCGTGATTCATATGCCTTAAGCCTAGGTAGTTAACAGTGGACAATTACCAGTAGGCCTGTGGTCATACCCCAATAGCATAATAGAATATATGATTCTATTTGGTTACACAGATAATTAGGGTATTCTTTTAGCAATGGAGAGCCCTGAGGCTCTTCCTTCCAGGAGCTTGGTTTTCCAGTTGGTATGTCGTTTCCATAGATACTGGGCATATAGCTCAAAGTCCACAGTCTGGCCCAAGATGGAGCCTGCTTTCAAGATAGAGCCTGTTCTGTTTCCTCCTTCACCAATACTTAACCTCATCCCAAGCCTACTGTGTCCTACCCATCCGCATCTATCTTCTGTGCCTTGAAAACTCCAAGCTTGGTCCTACCCCAGGGCCTTTGATCTTGCTGTTACTGTTGCCTGAAATGTCCTCTCTCCAGACCTGTCCACATGAGGCTCATTCCCATTCAGTTCTCAGTGCAAATGATGCCTCATCACTGAGACCACCCTTGACCACACCAGCCCAGGCACTCCCCCTACAATGTCAGCCTCTGGCTCTTAACTTTGGTTTGTTGTCTTTAAAGCATTAATCATGCCCTGATATTACACTACTTACCCTTTGCGTCCTGCGTGCTTTCAGCACCGCTAACATACATTAGCTCTGAGACCAGGAGCTTCGTCGTCTTGCCTCCAGAGTAGTGTATGTCCCTCTAAAGTAGGTGCTCAGGGAATATGAGATGGATAAATGGATGGAAAGTGGAAGAAAGAGCGGGACAAAAGGCAACAAAGGGTAAAGGAGATATAGGTGAGAGAAAGTCATATTACCGACAAGACATAACTCAGTGCAAATGATGCCTCATCACTGAGACCACCCTTGACCACACCAGCCCAGGCACTCCCCCTTCAATGTCAGCCTCTGGCTCTTAACTTTGGTTTGTTGTCTTAAAGCATTAATCATGACCTGATATTACACTACTTACCCTTTGCGTCCTGCGTGCTTTCAGCACCGCTAACATACAAGAGCTCTGAGACCAGGAGCTTCGTCGTCTTGCCTCCAGAGTAGTGTATGTCCCTCTAAAGTAGGTGCTCAGGGAATATGAGATGGATAAATGGATGGAAAGTGGAAGAAAGAGCGGGACAAAAGGCAACAAAGGGTAAAGGAGATATAGGTGAGAGAAAGTCATATTACCGACAAGACATAGTCCTGAATGTTTTTCTTCATCAGTCTTGTGATATAACTTAATCTTTATACCACACCACTTTGAAATGGAGAAGCACTCTGTTTGAATCCAGTCCTTGGTGGCTTCAAAACCTAGCGAGGTTAGTTAAGCAAGCTGTTGGACAGGCCCGAGCCCTAACAGGTGGAATGTGATGCCACCGAAGTAAAGAATTTCAGCCAGAGAAGAAAGGATGCAGTTTCAAAGAGATAGAAATGGCTTCCAGCTCCACAGTGCTTCCTGGACTCCCTGGATGGGGTCTAAACCACACTCCATCAGAACATCAGAGCCTGAGGGGGTAGCTTAAGACTTTGATCCTTATTTTTAAAGCAAATCCATCCGAGGGGAGTAAGGCTTGTAGCTCTTTTATTTTGTGACTAACATTAGCATGAGTAGGTTTAAGTGTGTGTTGAGAGATGGGAGGCGAGGACAGAGGGGCAGACCCTGAAAGACACCATGAAGAGGGATTCTCAAGCCTGGCTGCACATTACAGCCACTGGGAAGATTTTAAAGATATTCATGCCCAAATTCATTCCAAGTTGCTCTGGGGGGAGGCCTAGGCTAAGATACTTTCTGAAATCTCCCTAGATGAATTATATAATGCAGCTAGAGTTGGGATGCCTAAAGAGAGGGATCCAGGAAGACACAGCTTGCTCCAAGACATCCCCTTCATCATCTGGGGATTTTGCTGTGAGATTGCCAGGCAATCAACAATCTCTGAAAGCTAGCCACATCTAAAATCTGGGGATAGAAGCTTTGGGGAAGATGGCAGAAAAGTTTCTCATACAGGTCTCTTACCCCCAGGACCTTGCAAAACAAACAAATATGGATTGTATACATTAACTGTCAAATAAGAGCAGAGTTTCTCAACCTTGTCACCATAGACAATTATTTGTAGTGGGGGTTGCCCTGGGCATCACAAAATGTTTAGCAGCATCCCTAGCCTCTACCCACTAGATGCCAGCAGTGCCTGTTCCCAGTTTATAGCAATCAAAAATGTTTCCAGACATTGCTATCTGGCCCTTGGGGAATAAGATCGCTCCTGCTTGGAAACATTTGTGGTTTACAATCAAAGCCTCTATGGTGAGGTGTCAATGTAATGAAATTTTCATTTCATTAGGGAAGATCTCAATGAATATAAAACTGAGGATAAGAATGCATTAAATTCTTAAAATGTATGCATAATGAAATTTTGGAGATAGTAGTTGGCAATTTTTCTTCTATTTGAAGGATACAGTTAAGTAGCCTTTTGCAGATGATTTGAAATGATGGAAATGGCAGCAGAGGTGGAGGCAGAGAAGTTGTGCCTGACACCAATAAGGCAAACACCACAGAAACAACTGATTTTGAAGCTTTGAAAGGTCCGAGGAGATCTTTGAAGCTTTATTATCTGGGGAGAGGAGCAGATTCATGTTTCAAGAGCAGAACATAGGTGGCCCTCTTCCAAAGATAGGGTTGATTGTACTCCTTGGGATTCTCACAGGGGCCTTATGATTTCTGTGGGCTTCTGAGACAGAAACCCTAATCTCTCACTGCAGTGCCCTTGAGGTGGTACCACTTTCCAATGTGGGAATACCTGAAAAGGAGGCTTACCGGGGTTGGGAATTTATCCCCTTGACCTTGGCAGCTGGAACTTGTTTGCAAAATTGGGGAGATTGATAGCTCAATCACAGTTCAAGTTGCCTTCATTTTAAATTACTGTTGAACTGCCAGGCAACGTGTGGTATAAGGAAAGTGCACCAAAGGTACAAGAGGACACAAGCAGCCTCCAGGGTCGTTTTAGTCTGCAGGGAGTGAGCGACCCTCCAGGCTGGAGAAGCAGAGGAACCATGGACTCCATGACTTTTGCCACTGGTGTACTTTAAAGGGTCATTGACTTCAGTCACATACTTTCATGTCAACTGGCTTGAGTGGGACCCCCAAAGTGGCTGTACCCTCAGCAGGTGGGAGACCCTAGTTGCTGACTGCAACAATGGAGGCGTCATGACAGCATTACTAGAGCACTGCGGACTGCACAGCCTTTGCTCCCGTTTCTCTGGAATACACGCGGCCCAGGGAGCTCTGTAACTCAGGGGCGGGCAGAGCAACAGGGAGGGTGATGAATATTAAAGCCACTGGTGACTCAGCGCTGGGCTGCTTTGACTCTAAGAAAATACAGCCATGTGTTATCTCTTGTACTTGAGTTTGTATCGAGTAATTCATTCGTGTTATAATAATGAATCTATTTTAGAATTTTATCTTAATGAACTAAACACAATTGTAAAGGGTTTAGCTACAGGGATGTTCATTACCCCACTTTCTGTTAGAGTGAAAAATTGACAAAATGTAGATGTTTATCGATTTAATACCAGTTAAATAGATTTTAGTTCATTTATACAAAGTGGTATGCAAACTATAAATATAGTATTGTGGAAATCCCTTTAATTAGTAGGGGGAATTAGGTACCTTTTAAATAGAAAATAGGTTACAAACACCACAAATGAAATGGAACCAGCTTAGGTACACATATATCTAAAGAGTCTGGAACATATATTTTAAGGGCTAATAGGAATTTCTCCCTGGTGGAATAATATGTTATTTAATTTTTTTCTTTGTGTTTGTATTTATTCTGATTTCTCTACAGTGAGTATATGTTGCCCGTAGAACAAGAAAATACATTTTAAAAGATAAGGGAGTAAGTATTGGAGGAAAAAGAACAAATCTCACCCAACAGTACTTGGCAGTATTGAAGAAATATGGATTGGAAACGGATTTCACTCTTCTTTGGAGAATACCCCTTCTCTTACCTTTGTTCCCTTGATAAAACACTCTTGGTGGTGGAGTGGCAATGGATTATTTCACTTTGTCTAAAACCCTATCTTCTTTCAACTCCTGAAACAGTCCACTGTACAGACTGAGGAGGAGCATTTTCATTAAAAGGTTGCCTGTGTTTCTCACGGAGGAATAAGAGCAAGACGTGCAACTCTTCCTCCCCTTCCCCAATACAATTCCAGTCTGCTTTGTTCTTTTCCTCTTTAAACTCCCAGGGCATTTATTTTGATACTGTACAATTTAGATGGATTGCAGGGCATTTTACGTTGTTTTCTAATGATGTATGAGTCTTTTCCTCAAGCTTGATTAAATCCCAAATCCAGGATCCATCTTTTACATGATTTTTAGGTTGTTATTCTCTTTCTTATCATCATTACCATCATTAACACAATTGTTGGGTGGCTGAGGGAGAATTTCTCAGAGAGGTGGAGTTTGAGTTTTGATAAGATTTGACTTTGATGATATGTTGGTCAAACTATATTCCATAAACCCAAGGGCAAATGGAAAATATTACTCAATATTTACAATAGTAAAATAGTAATACTGTGTTTGTGAACACTGTATAAGTATTGTATTCTTCCAAGTCATGTTCACTTATATTCATCAATCCTCTGAATATTGAATGAGTAGGGTAAATGAGTAGGAACTTTCTCCATTTTTACAGATAAGAGAAATAAAATACAGAGAAATTAAGCGACCATCTAAAATGATTTACAGTGGATTAGTTGCAGATCTGAGACTAGAATGTTGGTTTCTTGATTTCATAACTGAAACTGGCTTCATATCAGCACAAAACCATTGATGGATAAATGGATGGAAAGTGGAAGAAAGAGCGGGACAAAAGGCAACAAAGGGTAAAGGAGATATAGGTGAGAGAAAGTCATATTACCGACAAGACATAGTCCTGAATGTTTTTCTTCATCAGTCTTGTGATATAACTTAATCTTTATACCACACCACTTTGAAATGGAGAAGCACTCTGTTTGAATCCAGTCCTTGGTGGCTTCAAAACCTAGCGAGGTTAGTTAAGCAAGCTGTTGGACAGGCCCGAGCCCTAACAGGTGGAATGTGATGCCACCGAAGTAAAGAATTTCAGCCAGAGAAGAAAGGATGCAGTTTCAAAGAGATAGAAATGGCTTCCAGCTCCACAGTGCTTCCTGGACTCCCTGGATGGGGTCTAAACCACACTCCATCAGAACATCAGAGCCTGAGGGGGTAGCTTAAGACTTTGATCCTTATTTTTAAAGCAAATCCATCCGAGGGGAGTAAGGCTTGTAGCTCTTTTATTTTGTGACTAACATTAGCATGAGTAGGTTTAAGTGTGTGTTGAGAGATGGGAGGCGAGGACAGAGGGGCAGACCCTGAAAGACACCATGAAGAGGGATTCTCAAGCCTGGCTGCACATTACAGCCACTGGGAAGATTTTAAAGATATTCATGCCCAAATTCATTCCAAGTTGCTCTGGGGGGAGGCCTAGGCTAAGATACTTTCTGAAATCTCCCTAGATGAATTATATAATGCAGCTAGAGTTGGGATGCCTAAAGAGAGGGATCCAGGAAGACACAGCTTGCTCCAAGACATCCCCTTCATCATCTGGGGATTTTGCTGTGAGATTGCCAGGCAATCAACAATCTCTGAAAGCTAGCCACATCTAAAATCTGGGGATAGAAGCTTTGGGGAAGATGGCAGAAAAGTTTCTCATACAGGTCTCTTACCCCCAGGACCTTGCAAAACAAACAAATATGGATTGTATACATTAACTGTCAAATAAGAGCAGAGTTTCTCAACCTTGTCACCATAGACAATTATTTGTAGTGGGGGTTGCCCTGGGCATCACAAAATGTTTAGCAGCATCCCTAGCCTCTACCCACTAGATGCCAGCAGTGCCTGTTCCCAGTTTATAGCAACCAAAAATGTTTCCAGACATTGCTATCTGGCCCTTGGGGAATAAGATCACTCCTGCTTGGAAACATTTGTGGTTTACAATCAAAGCCTCTATGGTGAGGTGTCAATGTAATGAAATTTTCATTTCATTAGGGAAGATCTCAATGAATATAAAACTGAGGATAAGAATGCATTAAATTCTTAAAATGTATGCATAATGAAATTTTGGAGATAGTAGTTGGCAATTTTTCTTCTATTTGAAGGATACAGTTAAGTAGCCTTTTGCAGATGATTTGAAATGATGGAAATGGCAGCAGAGGTGGAGGCAGAGAAGTTGTGCCTGACACCAATAAGGCAAACACCACAGAAACAACTGATTTTGAAGCTTTGAAAGGTCCGAGGAGATCTTTGAAGCTTTATTATCTGGGGAGAGGAGCAGATTCATGTTTCAAGAGCAGAACATAGGTGGCCCTCTTCCAAAGATAGGGTTGATTGTACTCCTTGGGATTCTCACAGGGGCCTTATGATTTCTGTGGGCTTCTGAGACAGAAACCCTAATCTCTCACTGCAGTGCCCTTGAGGTGGTACCACTTTCCAATGTGGGAATACCTGAAATGGAGGCTTACCGGGGTTGGGAATTTATCCCCTTGACCTTGGCAGCTGGAACTTGTTTGCAAAATTGGGGAGATTGATAGCTCAATCACAGTTCAAGTTGCCTTCATTTTAAATTACTGTTGAACTGCCAGGCAACGTGTGGTATAAGGAAAGTGCACCAAAGGTACAAGAGGACACAAGCAGCCTCCAGGGTCGTTTTAGTCTGCAGGGAGTGAGCGACCCTCCAGGCTGGAGAAGCAGAGGAACCATGGACTCCATGACTTTTGCCACTGGTGTACTTTAAAGGGTCATTGACTTCAGTCACATACTTTCATGTCAACTGGCTTGAGTGGGACCCCCAAAGTGGCTGTACCCTCAGCAGGTGGGAGACCCTAGTTGCTGACTGCAACAATGGAGGCGTCATGACAGCATTACTAGAGCACTGCGGACTGCACAGCCTTTGCTCCCGTTTCTCTGGAATACACGCGGCCCAGGGAGCTCTGTAACTCAGGGGCGGGCAGAGCAACAGGGAGGGTGATGAATATTAAAGCCACTGGTGACTCAGCGCTGGGCTGCTTTGACTCTAAGAAAATACAGCCATGTGTTATCTCTTGTACTTGAGTTTGTATCGAGTAATTCATTCGTGTTATAATAATGAATCTATTTTAGAATTTTATCTTAATGAACTAAACACAATTGTAAAGGGTTTAGCTACAGGGATGTTCATTACCCCACTTTCTGTTAGAGTGAAAAATTGACAAAATGTAGATGTTTATCGATTTAATACCAGTTAAATAGATTTTAGTTCATTTATACAAAGTGGTATGCAAACTATAAATATAGTATTGTGGAAATCCCTTTAATTAGTAGGGGGAATTAGGTACCTTTTAAATAGAAAATAGGTTACAAACACCACAAATGAAATGGAACCAGCTTAGGTACACATATATCTAAAGAGTCTGGAACATATATTTTAAGGGCTAATAGGAATTTCTCCCTGGTGGAATAATATGTTATTTAATTTTTTTCTTTGTGTTTGTATTTATTCTGATTTCTCTACAGTGAGTATATGTTGCCCGTAGAACAAGAAAATACATTTTAAAAGATAAGGGAGTAAGTATTGGAGGAAAAAGAACAAATCTCACCCAACAGTACTTGGCAGTATTGAAGAAATATGGATTGGAAACGGATTTCACTCTTCTTTGGAGAATACCCCTTCTCTTACCTTTGTTCCCTTGATAAAACACTCTTGGTGGTGGAGTGGCAATGGATTATTTCACTTTGTCTAAAACCCTATCTTCTTTCAACTCCTGAAACAGTCCACTGTACAGACTGAGGAGGAGCATTTTCATTAAAAGGTTGCCTGTGTTTCTCACGGAGGAATAAGAGCAAGACGTGCAACTCTTCCTCCCCTTCCCCAATACAATTCCAGTCTGCTTTGTTCTTTTCCTCTTTAAACTCCCAGGGCATTTATTTTGATACTGTACAATTTAGATGGATTGCAGGGCATTTTACGTTGTTTTCTAATGATGTATGAGTCTTTTCCTCAAGCTTGATTAAATCCCAAATCCAGGATCCATCTTTTACATGATTTTTAGGTTGTTATTCTCTTTCTTATCATCATTACCATCATTAACACAATTGTTGGGTGGCTGAGGGAGAATTTCTCAGAGAGGTGGAGTTTGAGTTTTGATAAGATTTGACTTTGATGATATGTTGGTCAAACTATATTCCATAAACCCAAGGGCAAATGGAAAATATTACTCAATATTTACAATAGTAAAATAGTAATACTGTGTTTGTGAACACTGTATAAGTATTGTATTCTTCCAAGTCATGTTCACTTATATTCATCAATCCTCTGAATATTGAATGAGTAGGGTAAATGAGTAGGAACTTTCTCCATTTTTACAGATAAGAGAAATAAAATACAGAGAAATTAAGCGACCATCTAAAATGATTTACAGTGGATTAGTTGCAGATCTGAGACTAGAATGTTGGTTTCTTGATTTCATAACTGAAACTGGCTTCATATCAGCACAAAACCATAACTCTTGGCTGAACTTTTTT
>SJYT01023965.1:0-37286 GCA_006410635.1 Cephalophus harveyi | reverse complement strand
TTAAAGTATATCTTTCTGAAATTTATTTCATGTTATTCCTATTATGTATGCAGCCTGTATTGCAAAGAGAGCTGATTATTATGTTAAAATTCCTGGCCTCAAGGATCTCATCAGCTCTAGGAAAATAAGTATAATATCAACTCTATGATATTAAAAGTTTGATGCCATAAAAATCTCAGATAATATTTTGGAAAAAATATTCCTATTTCTGACCTGAGATTTTCATGTCAGGAAAAAAGAAAGAAGCAACTGTAACTATCTCTCCTTAGTCTGTACATCAAGTTTAGAGCTTTTTCTTTGTATACAAGAAAACCTAAGTTTCTGCTCCTCACAATTCTAAGAATTCTTGTAGACTCTCAGGAGACAAAAGAGATCTCAGGAACTCAAGTAATCACAGTTCAAAAAGATATTTGAAAGAGATAAGATCCAATTTACATTTAAAAATCAGACTCATATATGTTGAAAAAAAATGAAGTCACACTATTCAATTGAAATAAAGTGTGATAATAAAGAGCTGTAAATTTGTGAAGCGAGTAAACATTAAACTCATGTGTGTGTGTCAGTGTGGGTGTGAGACTATGTCTATTTCTCTGTCTTCCCCTCATTATTTCTTCGTGGATAAATGTTTGGCAATTTATAAATGCCATACTCAAAAGTTTGTTTATCTGAGAAACCCTGTTAATGAATCCTTTATTATTTACAATTTTAAATTGACTTTTATTGGAGTATATTTGCTTTACAAAGTTGTGTTAATTTCTGTTGTACAACAAAGTGAATTAGTCATATGTATATATATATATATATATATATATATCTCCACTCATTTTTAGATTCCCTTTCCATCTGGGTCACTGGTGAGCAGACTTCCCTGTGCTACTGTGATTTACAGTAGGTTCTCATTAGTTATCTGTTTTATGTATAGTTATGTATATATGTCAATCAATTTTTGCCATTATTTAGAAGTATAGCAAAAGCAAGTAATAAGTCAGCTCCATAAATTCATAAGTATATTAATATTATAAAGTCAGTGTAATGGAGAAGTAGAAGTAGATGTGATTCAAACGTGTGCATATGTTTAATAAGGCATTATGTATAAATTGTGAATTGCTATACAAAGTATGTCTTGTTGTTCAGTCACTCAGTTGTGTCAAACTCTTTCCAGCTCCATGAATTGCAGCATGCCAGGTTTCTCTGTCCTTCAACATTTCCCAGAGTTTGCTCACAAACATGTCCATTGAATTAGTGATGCCATCCAACCGTCTCATCAATAAGTCGGCTCTTCCCATTAGATAGCCAGAGTACTGGAGTTTCAGCTTCAGCATCAGCCCTTCCAATGAATATTCAGAGTCGATTGCCTTTAGGACTGACTGGTTTGATCTCCTTGCTGTCCAAGGGACTCTCAAGAATCTTCTTCAACACCACAGTTCAAAGCATCAGTTCTTTGGTGCTCAGCCTTCTTTATGGTCCAACTCTCACATCTATACATGACTAATGGAAAAACAATAGCTTTGACTATATGGACCTTTGTTGTCAAAATAATCTCTTTCCTTTTTAATATGTTGTCTAGGTTTGTTACAGATTTTCTTCCAAGAAGCAAATGTCCTTCAATTTCATGTGTAAATATGTAGATTAAAATGATTCTACTCAATTATTTATATTTCATTTTGTATTACCTTTAAAATGATGACAATTAATCTGTACACAGGGTACATAGGTTTTTATTTTTGGTATGATTGTGTCTGTATCTGTTTTGAATAGCATTGGTTGGTAAATATTGTGTATGTACTTGCTGTCTTAAAACTAATCAATTGTCTAAAATTTGCTTCCTGGGATTTTATAAAAATCATTTGATTTATTGCCTTTCTGATGGCCAATTATTTGTGCCTATATTACTGAATTGATTGTCTGGACTCATTTTGGGGTCCTAGCCTGTGCTCAGACTCCTTGTCTCAGCTAGGGAGTTTCTTTTTCGGCCCAGATTCTCACAGTCAGTAATGAAATTGATGGTAAAATGGAACTGCACAAGCTTTATTCAATGACCAAAGACTGAAGAAGTCAGAACTTAGTTTGCAAATCAACTTCCCAACCCAATTTAGGGAGAGACATGCAGGGACACCACTAGTCAGTCCTAAAGGAAATCAATCCTGAATACTCATTGAAAAGATGGATGCTGAAGCTCCAGTACTTTGGCTACCTGATGCAAGGATCCAACTCATTGGAAAAGAGCCCGATGCTGGGAAAGATTGAAGGCAACAGGAGAAGGGAGTGGCAGAGGATGAGATAGTTAGATAACAAGACTGACTCAGTGGATATGAATTTGAGGAAACTCAGGGAGGTAGTGGAGGACAGAGAAGTCTATTGTACTGCAGTCCATGGACTAGCAAAGAGTCGGACATGACTTAGTGACTAGACAACAGTAACATCTACATATGTAGGAAGGTCAGGGCAAAATGAAGGGAATTAGAGAATAGGAGGAATATTCATGGATTATCCAATAACAGGGGTGTGGTTTGGACCCAAAACTAGTGCAGTACTCCTTTTATCCCTTGTGAAGGCTTTTCAGGTTGTTGTCTTGGTATTTGTCAACTGTCACTGTTCTGGTGCCTGTATAACCTAGCTAACTTATTAATATTACGAGTGTATAATGAGGCTCAAAGGCTGCTGCTGCTGCTAAGTTGCTTCAGTTGTGTCTGACTCTGTGAGACCCCATAGATGGCAGTCCACCAGGCTCCCTTGTCCCTGGGATTCTCCAGACAAGAACACTGGAGTGGGTTGCCATTTCCTTCCCCAATGCATGAAAGTGAAAAGTGAAAGTGAAGTCACTCAGTCATGTCCGACTCTTGGTGACCCTATGGACTGCAGCCTACCAGGCTCCTCCGTCCATGGGATTTTCCAGGCAAGAGTACTGGAGTGGGTTGCCATTAATATTATGAGTGTATAATGAGGCTCAAAGGCTACAGGAAGTTAAATCTTCTGCTTGGGCTAATTGGTTCTAACCAGTTCTTGCTTTTCTCTTTGCAGTGTCAACTGAAAAAAAAAAAAAAAAGCACAAGCTAAGCTGAGAATTGTGTTTTATTTAGAGGACAAAACTGAGGACTTAAGCCTGAGACACTGCGTCTCAGATAGCTCAGAGAAATTGCTCCAAAGAGGTTAAGGGAGGAGACAGTATATATAAGAGATTTTACAACAAAGTAGTCATAATATCAAAAAATCACCAGACACCTCATTTTAAGGAATTATCACTATTCTATATGTGGGAAGATGCAAGAGTATGCAAGTTGTAAGGCTCACTGAAATCATTCATGAGATATGCACCTCATCTACCTAGGATCAATATCTTCTGATTTCTCATGCTGAGTTTCCTCAGGGTGCACCTTCAAGGGTGAACTGCAGCAATTGACTGCTTGATTGGCAAGTTGTTGTTCAATTGCTCAGTCATGTCTGACTCTTTGTGACCCGATGGACTGCAGCACGCCAGGCTTCCCTGTCCTTCGGCATCTCCTGGAGTTTGCTCAAACTCATGTCCGTTGAGTCAGTGATGCCATCCAACCACCTCATCCTCTGTCACCCCCTTCTCCTCCTGCCCTCAATCTTTCCCAGCATCAGGATCTTTTCCAATTAGTTGGCTCTTCCTATTACGTGGCCAAAGTATTGGAGCTTCAGCTTCAGCATCAGTCTATCCTGAGTTGCCTCAGAACTCACCATCAGATGGCTTTAACATGATGACTTGATGGCTGCAGCATTCTTTGTGTGGAAAATAACATTTTTTTTTTCATTGACAGCAGCTTCTTTCTGAAGTTTAGATAAGACCAATTGGCTTCTGTTTGGAGCAGGGGCAGAGGTGTGATTCTGGGGCAATAATCTTGGTAACAACCCACACATACACTATTCTAATTATTCTCTTCCTCTAAATCATTGTCCTGAAAAAGTTTTGAAATATTTCAAATAAAGTGGTCATCTCTCTTATATTCAGAATAAAAATATGGTTACACATTTGCCATTTACATTAGTTATAACTAACAATGTGTCAACTTTTTGAAATAGAAACCTGGTATTAATAAATTTTATTCTTCACATTAAAAAATTGCATTTAGTATAAGCATGCTAAAGCGAAGTATTCAACAATAGATTTCTTTCTAGAATTATTCCTAGCTTCAGTAAGGTATTTTTTTCAACTTTTCATATTCATAAATGTGTTATAGATAATTGATTTTAAAGAATCAAAGGAAATAATATTATATAATTTAAATTCTTAATATATCTATAGTATGTATATATACTACGTGTATATTCTGTCTCTTATACACATCTCTCCTTCCAATGAACACCCAGGACTGATCTCCTTTAGGATAGACTGGTTGGATCTCCTTGCAGTAACTGGAAGACAAATAAAAATTTTATAGAAATATCACTATTTCTTTATTAAGATTTTGGGTTTTTACCCCTAGAGGTAAAAAAGTAGTAGTTAGCCAATTATTTCTGTCACCAGGAATTCTAGTCATATGATTATACATATAGCAGCTGTGACACATTCATCTAGTATTGATTAGTCTATGAAATGTCATTCTGAAATGGAATTAATGATCTAGGAGCAGGATTTTCCTCAAAATGGAACATTTAGAGATATTGAAGAAATAGAAACACAAGATATAAAAGCAGCTTATTTTTAACATGGATAATTTGCATCATTTTTTATCTACAGTTTTATATGTAGAGTGATGAAAACCTCTTCAATTAAAAATAAAAGTACAATTATATGAAATCTTATCTTTTCACATATTATCAACACAAACATTTTAATTACAAAGATATTTCAGTTAGTTCACTTCAGTTGTTCAGTCGTGTCCAACTCTTTGCGACCCTATGGACTGCAGCACACCAGGCTTCCCTGTCCATCACCAGCTCCCGGAACTTACTCAAACTCATGTCCATCAAGTCAGTGATGCCATCCAACTACTCATCCTCTTTCGTCCCCTTCTCCCCCCACCTTCAATCTTTCCCAGTTTCAGGGTCTTTTTCAATGAGTCAGTTCTTCACATCAGGTGGCCAAAGTATTGGAGTTTCAGCTTCAGCATCAGTCCTTCCAATGAATATTAAGGACTTATTTCCTTTAGGATGGACTGGTTGGATCTTCTTGCAGACCATGGGACTCTTAAGAGTGTTCTCCAACAACACAGTTCAAAAGCATCAATTATCAAATCTTTGGCACTCAACTTTCTTTATAGTCCAACTTTCACATCCGTACATGACTACAGGAAAAAACATAGTTTGACTAGATGGACCTTTGCTGGCAAAGTAATGTCTGCTTTTGAATATGCTGTTTAGGTTGGTCATAACTTTTCTTCCAAGGAGCGAACATCTCTTAATCTCATGGTTACAGTAATCATCTGCAGTGATTTTTGGAGCCCCCCAAAATAAAGTCTGTCACTGTTTTCATTATTTCCCCATCTATTTGCCATGAAGTGATGGGACCAAATGCCATGATCTTGGTTTTCTGAATGTTGAGTTTTAAGCCAACTTTTTCACTCTCCTCTTTCACTTTCATCAAGAGGCTCTTTAGTTCTTCTTTGCTTTCTGCCATAAGGGTGGTGTCATCTGCATATCTGAGGTTATTGGTAGTTCTCCCGGCAATCTTGATTCCAGCTTATGCTTCATCCAGCCCAGCATTTCTCATGATGTACTCTACATATAAGTTAAATAAGCAGGGTGATAATATACAGCTTTGACCTAGCCCTTTCTTAATTTGGAACCAGTCTGTTGTTCCATGTCCAATTCTAGCTTTTGCTTCCTGACCTACATGCAGATTTCTCAGGAGGCAGGTCAGGCAGTCTGGTGTTCCCATCTCTTGAAGAATTTTCCAGTTTGTTGTGATCCACACAATCAAAGGCTTTGGCATAGTCAATAAAGCAGAAGTAGATGTTTTTTTTCTGGAACTCTCTTGCTCTTTCGATGATCTACTGGGTGTTGGTAATTCTATCTCTAGTTCCTCTGCCTTTTCTAAGTCCAGCTTGAACATCTGAAAGTTCACATTTCATGTACTGTTGAAGCCTGGCTTGGATACTTAAGAAATATAAACGAAGATATTTAACAGTAAGCCTCTTTATTTTACTGGATATTTTTGTGGGTGTCTTATCAATACCTTCAGTTTGAAATGGGAATAAAATATTTTACTTGCATATTATGTATGTAATATATACATACAACAAGAAATCAGAAGATTTTCACAATATTTCCAGAGCAAGACAAATTATTCAATATATTGATATCAACCTGGAAAATGTGTATAGAGGTTATGACAGTATATTGAATTAGATTTTTTTTTAATCAACATAAGGTCATTAAGATACTATGCAGTAATCATTAAAATAACCAATATTACAATGATAAACAACTCATCAGTTTATATGTGTATTCAAATAACTTACTTGTAACATCTTATGCCCAAAATAAAACTTATCACGCATTTCTCCATTCAATTTCTACATTATTGAAGTGAAAGATTAACCTTAAAAAGCTTCAGGGGATTTATTTTGCTGACAGTTTGGTTGGCTACATAGTTGAAAAGTCTTCACGGTGAAAAATAAGACTATATTATAAAAAGTATCATTACTTTTGTTTTTAAAAGTTTTGCAAGCTCACAGAAAGCAACAGGAATTCCCAAAGAGAGAACAAAAACAATAAAAATAGGGGCAGAAAACAGATGGGTAGCAAAATCCAGCTTCACCATTGAGAGCAAATGCCCATCTGAGGCAGGTGCCAGATGTTAACAACCACATCAAAGGATGATAAATTTGGTTTTGAGTCATTATGGTTGGGAGGAATCAATTGAAGTTGAAACCTAAAGATTAGGCTTTTATGGAAAGAATACGCTAAGTAAAAGGGAGAGCTTCAAGATATAAAATTAACTTTTCAGAGAAATACATCAAGAATAAAATTGTTTTCTTCTACTTTTTAAAATATTAGATAAGATAATCATCACCTTTGCTGAGAACATCTTTGATGAGAAGTTGTGTCACTCCAAATGTGTAGACACATCATGAGCTATTCCTGTGGTGAAATACTATATAGCTATGTATACTAACAAATTGCTCCTCCACACAACAGCATGGCTTAAAGTGGTGGAAACAAACTTAAAAGAAGACAATATCAAAAGATTATGTTTCTAACAGCTAGTTTTATGACATTTGAGCAATGACAAATCATAACAATTCATTACAGAGTGAAGAAAATTTGTCTTGAAGCAAGATAAAGACCAGAAAACAAGCCTAAAGTAGGTTTCTAGTATTCTGCTGGTTGCATAGAAAGTTTAATTTATGAAAATTCATCCACATATGAATTTTTGATCTGTATACATTTCAACATACATATTACTATTCTAGAATTCTTCTTTAAATAAAAAAGGAAGACTTCAATATGCAGTATGATCTAAGTGATCATATTTGCTATGGTATCCTAAGATCCACTGATGATGGATATATTTTCACTAATGAAGTTATACTCTCCACCTTGTTCAACTACCTGCAGTGGTTTCGGTTCAAAATTTGCAATCAAGATTTATAGTTAAACTCACAACACAAAACGAGCATCTCCCTACTTTAAGTTTTAAGAAAGTTCATGACAGGTGACAGTACAAACCAACAAGTGTTGACACGCTGAAGTACAAATTCCCATTGCTCATTTCCATTTTGACATTTGATCATGATGACTACAGTTGAATATTTGCCCACACTATTCAGTCATGACTTACCAATTTTAAGCTGGTCATATATCCTGAGGCACCAACTCACCTGATAACTGTCTTAATTTGATCAGCCTTTTTTGTCCTCTTTTAAGGTGCATGGCTTAAGTATAGCCAGTTTCCTTGAAAACAGCTCCCTCTTGTGTTTCTATCTAAGTTAACAAGTCTTATCATATCCAAGTCTTTTCATACCCAAGGTGACCCTCCAGAAATATCCTTCCTACATCCAATTCACACCAAATCCAGATTCCAAAGCCACAAGAACAATCTCACTTCATTGGGATCAGTGATAGCTGAGTCATGAGAAGTGCTGAGGACCTGTGGTAATGGTGAAATTCAAGTAAATTTTATGTACCCTCGAGAAATGAGTGTTCTGGGCAATGGTTCATTAATCACGTCCAATGATGTGTTTCAAGATATATTTCAATCAATATGCAAAAATAGCTTTGCAGAATTATAGTTTCTGAAGTTCCAAAAACAAATTATTACTGATTTTTAAATGTTACATCACCAATATTCACAATTTTGAACATCATGCTGATTCCTTCTATAGCCACTTTCATAAAGGTCCATCCATAATCATATGTGGCCTAAGAACAAAGCAGAGTCTGTTACAGGAGCACATAGTAAAAATCCCTTGGCTTTGGACCCATGCAGTTGTCTAAAAAAGATTCCATCCTGGTTCATGGCCATATAGTGCACCAGCTGCTCATTGCCTGTCATAGACTATACAGCCTAGCTCTAAGGTAGTAGTTCTTTTAAGATTATAAAATAAACAATATGATAACACAACGAAGAAAACGCTACAAATGTGATAAATTAAACTGCTTTAATAAAAAGATTCATCAAGAAATGCTCATTGATGTCTTTCTCCAAATGGTTCAAGTGGTCTGAAGGAACCACTTGAATTTGGCTTCAGCTGCATTCTCCTTTGCAGTGAAAAGATATCTTGAGCTTCTTCCAACTTTGACCATAAGTCAGCCCTACAGCTAACAGAAATGGCAAAGAAAAACAGTATTATGCTTTTGGAAGCTAAGTTAGATAAGGAATAATAATTTCCTTCTCTAGTTTTCTCATCCATCTATAAACCTCTTTTCAATTAACCACAGTTTCTTCCTAGCACTGCCCCAAAGTACCACCTGTGAACCTAAATTTTGAATCCCTGATACTGAAACCAAAACCCACAGGAATAGCTTTGCCATAGTTTCTGTTTTACACATTTCCAGGAAGTAGGAACACGTTTCAAAATATAATGGACTTATGAAGCAAACCAAGTTTATCAGTTTTGTTATCAGTACTTTCTAATTTTCTAAGATGTATATGTGTACTTTTTATTTAACTATATTTTACAAAAGCTTTATAATTACAAAAAGGCAACATGAAATAGTACAATGAGTTTGCATATACTCCATACTCAGATTATCCTAACACCTTACATTAGACTAGTCCATATGATACCATTAACTAATATTGATATATAATTATTATTAACTAAAATTCATTATTTATTTAGGTTGACTTAGTTTTTTCTTAATTTTCTTTTTTAATTCCAAGATCCCAAATTGAATTTAGTGATCCTGTCTCTCTAGGATCCTCTCAGTTATAATGGTGACAAATGTTTTCCCTGACCTTGGCAGTTTTCAAGAAATCTGGTCAGGTATTTTGTAGAGTGAGCCTGAGTTGGAATTTGTTGATGTTTATCTCATGATAGACTGCAGTTTTGGATTTTACAGAGGATAACCACAGAAGAAAAGCATTATTGTTAACGCATTATATCAAGAGTACATAGTATAAATATGGCTTAACTCTCCTGATGTTAATGTGGAGTTTATCAGGTTTCTTCACTGTTGAATTAATCTTGTTGGCCTCCTCCATTATTTACACTAGGCTTCCCAGGTGGTGCTAGTGGTAAAGAATTTGCCTGCCAATCCTGGAGATGTGGGTTTGATCCTTGGGTTGGGAAGATACCTTGGAGTAGGAAATGGCAACACACTCCAATATTTTTGCCTAAAAAAAATCCCATGGAAAGAGGAGCCTGGTGTACTATAGTCCATGGGGTCACAAAGAGTTGGAAATGACTTAATGACTGAGCACATCCTTTCCATACTATACTCTTCATGACAAAGTAATTTTCACACTACACAATTAAGGAGTTGTTTCAGCTCCATGAAAATGAAGAATATACCTACATTATTTGGAATTGTCTATATGGGAAATCATTTATTATCCACCATTTATTTATTAACCATTTACTTATAACACTAAAGACACCTGGATATATATATATACTATATTAAGGTTTAAAATGCAATATTATTTTATCATTTGGCTCCAAATTTCTAGTTTTAATTGTTTGGAACTCTCTATGTTGGCTTCTATATCCCTTTGATGTACTGCCAACACTTTTTCTTTTCCACTTATATGGGCTTTCACACTTTGGCAATGCAAGATGCTCCAAACTCACTTGTTTTCTCACCCAGTCCTAGAATCAATCATTTCTCCAAGGGCACTGCCTGATTTCTTTTGTTGGTAAATGATACTAGAAACTGGGATCTTTTTCTAAGTGGGCTCATTAATCCTGGGGTTTCACTGTCTCTAGATTTTCTCAGCAGAAAATGCAAGGGAATACGTATCTATGTACTAACCTGTATACATATACACTCCCTCCCTATATCTATCTTCACAGGTATATGCATTATTGCAATCACTTTTCTAATTCCTTGCTGGAATTTTTGTTTATGATCTTGACAGCTATTGCTCTTCAGGGTCCCCGCCCAACCTGTAATGTCTTTATTTTAAAAACTGTCAAAGTGGAGAAAATGCCTTAGATAAGACACTGTATGGAAAGAGGAGAGTGAAAAAGTTGGCTTAAAGCTCAACATTCAGAAAATGAAGATCATGGCATCCGGTCCCATCACTTCATGGGAAATAGATGGGGAAACAGTGGAAACAGTGTCAAACTTTATTTTGGGGGGGGCTCCAATATCACTGCAGATGGTGACTGCAGCCATGAAATTAAAAGACGCTTGCTCCTTGGAAGAAAAGTTATGACCAACCTAGATAGCATATTCAAAAGCAGAGACATTACTTTACCGACTAAGGTCCGTCTAGTCAAGGCTATGGTTTTTCCTGTGGTCATGTATGGATGTGAGAGTTGGACTGTGAAGAAGGCCAAGCACTGATCACGGCATCTGGTCCCATTTCCCACTTCATGGGAAATAGATGGGGAAACAGTGGAAACAGTGTCAGACTTTATTATTTTGGGCTCCAAAATCACTGCTGATGGTGACTGCAGCCATGAAATTAGAAGACGCTTACTCCTTGGAAGAAAAGTTATGTCCAACCTAGATAGCATTTTCAAAAGCAGAGACATTACTTTACCGACTAAGGTCCGTCTAGTCAAGGCTATGGTTTTTCCTGTGGTCATGTATGGATGTGAGAGTTGGACTGTGAAGAAGGCTGAGCACCAAAGAATTGATGCTTTTGAAGTGTGGTGTTGGAGAAGACTCTTGAGAGTCCCTTGGACTGCAAGGAGATCCAACCAGTCCATTCTGAAGGAGATCAGCCCTGGGATTTCTTTGGAGGGACTGATGCTAAAGCTGAAACTCCAGTACTTTGGCCACCTCATATGAAGAGTTGACTCATTGGAAAAGACTCTGATGCTGGGAGGGATTGGGGGCAGTAGGAGAAGGGAACGACCGAGGATGAGATGGCTGGATGGCATCACGGACTCGATGGACCTGAGTCTGAGTGAACTCCGGGAGATGGTGATGAACAAGGAGGCCTGGCGTGCTGCGATTCATGGGGTCGCAAAGAGTCGGACACGACTGAGTGACTGGACTGAACTGAGACTATAACCCACCAAGCTCCTCTCTTTATTGAATTTTCCAGGCAAGAATACTAATGCGAGTTCCCATTTCCTTCTCCAAGGGATCTTCTTGATCCAAGGATCGAGCCACATCTCTTGCATCTCCTATATTGGTTGGCAGATTCTTGACCACCAGCACCATGTGGGAAGACCTCAAAAATGTCACTGGTCATGTTGGAAGACCAAAAAAGAAACATATCACAGAAAATACTGTAATAACCTGAATTCTGAAATGACAGTCATCTTTTTCAGTAGAACCTTGAGAACCAATATCTTCAATGGAAAAGAAAGCAAGATTTTAGATTTCCATAGCCAAAATTTATTAGGTAATATGCCCCAAAATATCCCCAAAGGAATCAAGAAGGAAGTTCAGTTCAATAACACAGCTGGAACAAAGGTGCCCAACCTGGGTTATGAGGTTATGGATCAAGGAAACAAATCTTCTCAGATTCAGAGGATAAGTTGATGTTTTGATGTCTTCTTCAGCAGCAACTCAGGAAAAGCTCTTGAAGATGTCACTAATGATAGTGAAAGAAGGAACAGAATCACTTGATGACAGTAATATTAAAGCTGTGAATTTTCACACACTGGACTGTGTTCTCAGAAGAATCTAAATGATGACTATCTCCCATAGAAAGAAGGACAGAAGTAGCCACAGCCATAACCACCATAGCCTCCAAGACCATAGGTGGAGCCGTAGCCATAGCCCAGGCCACCAAAACCACCAAGGCCGTAGCCAAGACCGTCATAGTAGTTGCCGTAGTAGTAGCGCATTGTGTCAGGGCTTGAGGATTTGGTTGGATGTCAAAAGTGACTCTCCCTAGAATAGATATTACCAGCTGCATCAGACTTCTATACTCCTTCATTGTGCGTGTGGTCCCCTCCATGGATATTTTGCATTCCTGTTTATTTTCACAACTGTGCAAAACAGCCCAATTATATCTTTGCCTTTTGATTTTAAAAGTTTTGGTGCTACTGATGCATGATTTCATTTACATATTTGCTTCATCTGCACTTCTTGTAGCTGGAGTCTTTTAATAAAAGGTAATTACTATCAAGTCTTTAAAGCCTATGACTGTGCTTAACATTACCTAACTAGATGACTGGGTACAATCTACTCTCTTCTTGCATCATATCTAAATTTTCCAGTTTTTGGCTCTTATTTTCTTCCTTTCAAAAGAGCCAGAGCTCTCCTTCTAGACTAAAAATGTATGTTTTTCTGTTTACTTCTTGAAATGAGTTTTAAAGTGTTAGAACACATTGATTGAGCACCCAGTATATGGAGCCACATAGGTCTTTCATTCAAATCTTGGTTCTATCCATTAGACATTGTGTAGACATGCATTTCTCAATCTCTTAAAAATGTCAATTTTCACATATGTGCAAAGAGAATAATAATTCCCATCTCGTTTTGACCTTTGCAGCAAAGTTCCCTAAAGATAGAGCAACAATCCTTGTGTGTTTTACTTCTCTCAGCTCACCAAAGTAATTATATGAAAGGAATGTAGAACTATGGAAGATTCCCTTCTTTTATACCTTTGAAGATTCTTAAAGGTGCACAGGTTGAGGCAACAAGGAAAAGAAGATATGTAAGAGTTCTTATCTGTAAAATGAAAGGGCAATACCTCTTTCATTTTGGGAAAAATCTATACTCAGTTTGGAAACATTTGAATCATGGTAAAACTATATTAGCTCAAGAAGGAAAAATATCTTGGGGACTTCTCTGGGGGTCCAGTGGTTGAGACTTCCCCTTCCAATGCAGGAAATTTGATCCCTGGTCAGTGAGCTAAGATTTCATATATCTGATAGTCTCATGGCCAGAAAAACAACAAATAATATTGTAACAAATTCAATTAAGACTTAAAAAATGGTCCACATCAACAAAGTAAAAAAGAAGTAATGACATCTTATAAGAAAGCTTTATTTAAGTCAAGTATTTTATAAGGAATCGCAGCAGACTTCCCAAGTGGCGCTAGTGGTAAAGAGCAAGCCTGCCAATGCAGGAGATGCAGGAAATATGGGTTTCTGTGAGTAGGGAAGGTACCATGGAGGAGGAAATAGCAACCCACTCCAGTATCTTCCCCTGGAAATTTCCATGGACAGAGGAGCTTGATGGGCTACAGTCCACACAGTTGCACAGAATCAAATATGACTGAACAACTAAGTGCAGGCATAAAGAATCGTTACTAAGAAATATAATTCAAAGTGAAACATATTGTTTATTGTAAAAATACTGGCAAAACTTAAGCGAAAAAAATTCCACTTAGAGGAATAAATAAACCAACTTTTCTATGTCAATAAAGCAATTTTATTGGAAACATGCACAGATATTTTTCTCTATGGAATAAGAAATTTAGAACAGTGTTGATAATGTGGCAATGATATAAGTTTTCACTGGGAGTGAAATTTTAAAGAGAAATAAGCCCTCCTAATTTTGATGACACTGAAGAAGCAGAAGAAAGGGAGTACAATAATAAAGATCCAAAGGACTGAGAGATCAATACATTTAGAATGCAATGTAAAGAAATTATTCCATGGAAAGAAAGTAGTTAGTGGCCATAGCCTAAATCATTCAAATTTACCTATTTCAAGCTCAAGTCACCAATATATCAAGTGCCATCATAAACTTGCCTGGCATAGTTGTTACTGTGGTAGCTCACAGAGGCTAGAGATCAGTTTTAACAATGAAAGGTACACCTTAAGAGTTCAGACTTCAAAGGACACTATCTACAGTTCAGTCGCTCAGTTGTGTCCAACTCTTTGTGACCCCGTGAATTGCAGCCTGCCAGGCCTCCCTGTCCATCACCAACTGCCTGAGTTTACCCAAACGCATGTCCATTGAGTCAGTGATACCATCCAACCATCTCATCCTGTCGTTCCCTTCTCCTCCTGCCCTCAATCTTTCCCAGCATCAGGGTCTTTTCAAATGAGACAGCTCTTTGTATGAGGTGGCCAAAGTATTGGAGTTTCAGCTTCAACATCAGTCCTTCCAATGAACACCCAGGACTGATCTCCTTTAGGATGGACTGGTTGGATCTCCTTGCAGCCCAAGGGACTCTCAAGAGTCTTCTCCAACACCACAGTTGAAAAGCATCAATTTGTTGGTGCTCAGCTTTCTTCACAGTCCAGCTCTTAGTAGTCATCCATACATGACTACTGGAAAAACCACAGCCTTGACTAGTCAGACCTTTGTTGACAAAGTAATGTAAAACTATATTAGCTCAAGAAGGAAAAATATCTTGGGGACTTCTCTGGGGGTCCAGTGGTTGAGACTTCCCCTTCCAGTGCAGGAAATTTGATCCCTGGTCAGTGAGCTAAGATTTCATATATCTGATAGTCTCATGGCCAGAAAAACAACAAATAATATTGTAACAAATTCAATTAAGACTTAAAAAATGGTCCACATCAACAAAGTAAAAAAGAAGTAATGACATCTTATAAGAAAGCTTTATTTAAGTCAAGTATTTTATAAGGAATCGCAGCAGACTTCCCAAGTGGCGCTAGTGGTAAAGAGCAAGCCTGCCAATGCAGGAGATGCAGGAAATATGGGTTTCTGTGAGTAGGGAAGGTACCATGGAGGAGGAAATAGCAACCCACTCCAGTATCTTCCCCTGGAAATTTCCATGGACAGAGGAGCTTGATGGGCTACAGTCCACACAGTTGCACAGAATCAAATATGACTGAACAACTAAGTGCAGGCATAAAGAATCGTTACTAAGAAATATAATTCAAAGTGAAACATATTGTTTATTGTAAAAATACTGGCAAAACTTAAGCGAAAAAAATTCCACTTAGAGGAATAAATAAACCAACTTTTCTAT
Source organism: Cephalophus harveyi (assembly GCA_006410635.1). Lineage (NCBI taxonomy): Eukaryota > Metazoa > Chordata > Mammalia > Artiodactyla > Bovidae > Cephalophus > Cephalophus harveyi. Next base: position 21,859 of record SJYT01023965.1, on the reverse strand, counting down.
GTCAATAAAGCAATTTTATTGGAAACATGCACAGATATTTTTCTCTATGGAATAAGAAATTTAGAACAGTGTTGATAATGTGGCAATGATATAAGTTTTCACTGGGAGTGAAATTTTAAAGAGAAATAAGCCCTCCTAATTTTGATGACACTGAAGAAGCAGAAGAAAGGGAGTACAATAATAAAGATCCAAAGGACTGAGAGATCAATACATTTAGAATGCAATGTAAAGAAATTATTCCATGGAAAGAAAGTAGTTAGTGGCCATAGCCTAAATCATTCAAATTTACCTATTTCAAGCTCAAGTCACCAATATATCAAGTGCCATCATAAACTTGCCTGGCATAGTTGTTACTGTGGTAGCTCACAGAGGCTAGAGATCAGTTTTAACAATGAAAGGTACACCTTAAGAGTTCAGACTTCAAAGGACACTATCTACAGTTCAGTCGCTCAGTTGTGTCCAACTCTTTGTGACCCCGTGAATTGCAGCCTGCCAGGCCTCCCTGTCCATCACCAACTGCCTGAGTTTACCCAAACGCATGTCCATTGAGTCAGTGATACCATCCAACCATCTCATCCTGTCGTTCCCTTCTCCTCCTGCCCTCAATCTTTCCCAGCATCAGGGTCTTTTCAAATGAGACAGCTCTTTGTATGAGGTGGCCAAAGTATTGGAGTTTCAGCTTCAACATCAGTCCTTCCAATGAACACCCAGGACTGATCTCCTTTAGGATGGACTGGTTGGATCTCCTTGCAGCCCAAGGGACTCTCAAGAGTCTTCTCCAACACCACAGTTGAAAAGCATCAATTTGTTGGTGCTCAGCTTTCTTCACAGTCCAGCTCTTAGTAGTCATCCATACATGACTACTGGAAAAACCACAGCCTTGACTAGTCAGACCTTTGTTGACAAAGTAATGTCTCTGCTCTTTAATATGTTGTCTGCTGCTGCTGCTAAGTCACTTCAGTCATGTCCGACTCTGTGTGACCCCATAGACGGCAGCCCACCAGGCTCCGCCATCCCTGGGATTCTCCAGGCAAGAACACTAGGTTGGTCATAACTTTCCTTCCAAGGAGTAAGCGTCTTTTAATTTCATGGCTGCAATCACCATCTGCAGTGATTTTGGAGCCCCAAAAAATAAAGTCAGCCACTGTTTCCACTGTTTCCCCATCTATTTGCCATGAAGTGATGGGACCGGATGCCATGATCTTCATTTTCTGAATGTTGAGCTTTAAGCCAACTTTTTCACTCTCCTCTTTCACTTTCATCAAAAGGCTTTTTAATTCCTCTTCACTTTCTGCCATATGGGTGGTGTCATCTGCATATCTGAGGTTATTGTTACTTCTCCCAGCAATCTTGATTCCAGCTTGTGTTTCCTCCAGCCCAGCGTTTCTCATGATGTACTCTGCATATAAGTTAAATAAGCAGGGTGACAATATACAGCCTTGACGGACTCCTTTTCCTATTTAGAACCAGTCTGTTGTTCCATGTCCAGTTCTAACTGTTGCTTCCTGACCTGCATACAGATTTCTCAAGAGGCAGGTCAGGTGGTCTTGTACTCCCATCTCTTTCAGAGTTTTCCACAGTTTATTGTGATCCACACAGTCAAAGGCTTTGTCATAGTCAATAAAGCAGAAATAGATGTTTTTATGGAACTCTCTTGCTTTTTTGATGATCCAGCAGATGTTAGCAATTTGATCTCTGGTTCCTCTGCCTTTTCTAAAACCAGCTTGAACATCAGGAAGTTCACAGTTCACATATTGCTGAAGCCTGGCTTGGAGAATTTTAAGCATGTCTATATTTCATCCTTGAGAAGAGTAACCAACATTACCCAGTTATTTTTATTAATTTCCCAAGAAAAATGTATAAAAAATATCTGACTACTTTATGTCTTTAAGTTTGGTTTAAATTTTATTACAGCTTATTTTGATGCTTTTTCTAATTTCATAATCAGTCCCAGATTCTTTCTAACTTCTGCTACTGCTGTACCCTTCCTAACTGACCTTGAGAAAGTACTTACTTTATTACTGTTTTCTTATCTCTATGTTCATATTTTTTTCTGAAAGACTACATCATTAAGAATTTGATTAAATAAAATGATACTCAATAATTAGAAGTTATGGGGAATGCAGTATGCATATGAATTTTCTCCAGTTGTATGCAGCATCAATTAGTTTGACCTTACTTGATCACCATTATTCCCTAAAAAACTTCAAAAACTATGGAGAGATAGTGAGGGCAGGACTCTTCATAAAGGGATAAGACAAGTGAAAAATCTGCATTAGTCAAAGTGGCTAAAATAACAAATTATATAACAGTGTTTTTTTTACAGTTAGTACCAGAGTTTGCTGTTCTGTGCAATTTATAGAAGAGAAATTCTGGAGATCTAAGTCATAGTAGTGAAAGTCAGGGAAAGTAACTGAACTCAAGTTTTAAGACATCTTCCAAGTCCCATACCTAAAATTAGAGTACCTGTCAAGGATGTGAGAAGCACAAGCTTTCTTTCAAGAAAGTGTCTCAGTTAAATTATTATAAGAACAATTTCTAAAGAATTCTCCCTAAGAAAATTAATCTCAGAGGAAAAATAAGTATAAAATGTATTGCTTATACACTGCAAAACTTACATAAAACATGTTCTTCTTAATATGTGGACAAGAAACTAAAATTTTCAATGACAATAAAAAAACTTATAAGAAATATGACCAGGATTATTATCATAAAAAAGGAAGTTAGTACCATGTTAATCAGCCACAAGTAAGACAAAAATCAGTCCTTTATGTAGAAGCTAGTTTCAAGGTAAGTGGTTTTTACTTTTTGTAGTCAAAGATGGGCTTCAAATAAAATAGTTAAAATTTGTGGTTTTTTTGTTCAGTTGCTAAGTCATATCTGACTCTTTGTGACCTCATACTGTAGCATGTCAGGCTCCCCTGTCCTTCACTATCTCCCAGAGTTTGCTCAAACTCATGTCCACTGAGTCAGTGATGCTATCTAACCATCTCATCTGGTAGAAAAAATAATTTTGTGCTAATTATATAAAAGATTTGGTCTTCTTAATATGAGTTTTTTTAGTACAATAAAAGGGACAAATATCTTTCATAGAAAAAAGGACAGTGGAAGCTGAAGCCAGATCTGTGATGGCCATTAATCCAGTTAGGGACGGAGACAGAGACAGGGCTCAGGCTACTATAGGAGATTTATAATACCACCACCAGCACAGTTTTTCATATTCTCTCATGAGTGAGAGTAGCCAATCCCATATCCAGAAATTCTTGTTTAATTGGAATAAGGTCAAAGCATGAATGTTTTAAAAGCTCCCAGAAGATTCCAGAATATAATGAATCAAGAACTAACAACTAAGTGATATGACGGAGATCCCAATTGGATTCCATCAGTTTTCCAATAAATATTTAGAGTTCTCTTTATGCCAGTTTTCTATGTTCAGAGGCAAAGCTTAAAATAAAAAATAAAATGCCTGACCTCACTAGGATTTCATTCCAGGGAGATGGCAATAAATACATGATGTAATAGAGATATGTGTTTGAAGAAAGGAATTACATACAGAGAGGGTATGTCACTAACATAAAATGATCAAGAAAAGTCAGTTTGGAGAGATATTTGAACACAAGGATGAAGTAAAGGAGAAACATTTGTTAAGTGTTTAAGCCAAAGAACAAGCTGTGTGTATGTTCTAAGTCGCTTCAGTCATGTCTGACTCTTTGTGATCCTATGGACCATAGCCCATCAGGTTCTTCTGTCCAAGGAATTCTCCAGGCAAGAATACTGGAGTGGGTTCTCATGCCCTTCTCCAGGGGATCTTCCCCATCCAGGGATGGAACTTGCCTCTCTTATGTCTGCTACTTTGGCAGGCAAGTTCTTTACCACTAGCACTACCTGGGAAGCCCCAAAGGAAATTCTCATCTAAATGTTGCAAGGTGGGAATTATTTTGCATGATGAAGTAGTGAGAAAGTTACTGTGACTAGATTAGGCTATCAGCTAAGCTAACAATAAAGGAAAGGATGTTGAGAGATAAATTCAGACAGTTAGGCAGTGGTGAGATTATGCAGGCAGGGCCTTCTGGGACTTGTTCTCAGCCTTTTGGCTAAGATCAAGCATAGTATGGGAGCTTTCCAGATGATATTGGGATAAAAAATCCACTTTCCAATGCAGGATCCAAGAGGCATAAACTCAATGCCTGGACCGGGAAGATTCCCTTGAGTAGAAAACCGATTCAGTATTCTTGCCTGAAAATTTCTATGGACAGAGGAGCCTAGCAGGCTACAGTCCATAGGGTCACAAAGAGTCAGACATAGTAGAGCACAGCACTACTATGGTTTTTAATGAAATTTTAGGTGTAATGGAGGAGTTTCCCTGGTGGCTCAGACAGTAAATAAACTGCCTGCAATGTCAGAGATGGAGTTCAATTCCTGGGTCAGAAAGAACCCCTGGAGCAGTGAATGGCTTCCCAAAGCTATTGAAAATGTTTAAGACAAGAGGTGAAGTCGCTCAGTCGTGTCCGACTCTTTGCAACCCCGTGGCTTCTCTGTCCATGGGATTCTCCAGGCAAGAATACTGGAGTGGATTGCCATTTCCTTCTCCAGGGGATCTTCCCGGCCCAGGGATCGAACCCGGGTCTCCCACATTGGAGGCAGACGCTTTAACCTCTGAGCCACCAGGGAAGCCATTAAGACAAGAAGGTGATCTGATTGACATCTTGCTGCTGTTTGATGCATGAATTGTAAGTGCTCAAGAATGGAACCTGAGAGTGCAAGGTTGTTGCAGTAATTTAGGCAAGAAAAACTAGCAGATTCTAACAAGGACTTGCTGCTGGATGGGACACAGAAGATAGATATAAGGAAACAAAGGATCAAATCGGTTTGAGGCTTAGGAAGTTTGTTGAATGCCTTTGGCATTATATTTAAAAGGAAGCCTAAATGGAGGGCAGACTGTAAAAACATCAAGAGTTATGATATACTATAACCCAGTGTTCATTGCAGCACTATTTACAGTAGCCATGACATGGAAGTAACCAAAATGTCCAGTGATAGATGAGTGGATAAAGATGTGGTCACATTCCGTATATATGTATGGAATATGTGTAATATTCCATACAATGCAGTGGGATATTACTCTGCCATAAAAAGGCATGAAATTGAGTCATTTGTAAAGATGTGGATGAACCTAGAGTCTGTCACACAGAGTGAAGTCAGGAAAACAAATATCAGATATCAACACACATATGTGGAATCTAGAAAAATGGTATAGATGAACCCATTTGCAGAGCACAAATAGAAATGCAGACATAGAGAATGGACTTGTGGACACAGCAGGGCAAAGAGAAGTGGGACAAATTGGAAGGTAGGTTTGACATATATACACTATAACATGTAAAATAGACAGCTATTGGGGAACTTCTGTATAGCATACAGAGCTTAGCTCAGTGCTCTGAGATGACCTAGGTGGGTTGATGTTGGTGGTGGTGGTGGGAGGATGGTCAGAGGTCCAAGAGGGGGAGGCTATAGGCATATAGCTGATTCATTCTCTTGTACAGCAGAAACTAACACAAACATTGTAAAGCAATTATACTCCAAATAAAAAGTGTTATGATGTGCATATATGAGATGTCTATTTAAAATGTTGAACAGATAGTAGGATATGCCACATTGAACTGGAGGGAAGAGGTTAGGAGACAATTATTAAAATGATGTTTACAACATGATATTGCATGTGGTAATTGGAGAGAAAGTAGATGGATAAAAGTTCAGCCCTGGGGACTTCTGGCACGTAAAGGTAAGAAACAGGAAAAGAATCTAGCAAAGGAGCCTGAGATAAGGTGAATAATGCAGTAGGAGGTAAATATGGGGAGTGGTGATCAGGAGATAATTGAAGATCTTTCAACAAGGAGCAATCAGTAAGTTTACTGTATATGGTGTTGAAGAATGGTTGAAAAATAAGAGGCTTAATTAGAGTAGAGGGGCTGGCTTCCATTGCACACGTGGAAGGACAGCTTTAGACAGGTTAGGGTTGTAGTATGTAGACGGTAAATTCTTCAAAAATGATTGGGATAGACAGAATTATAAAGACATATCATCAGTGTTTTTTATCTCCTGATTGTTTAATTGAAGATTAATCTAGGGACTTCTGTGAAAGGACTTTGCAGACATAAGTGAATGTGAAGTCACTCAGTAGTTTCCAACTCTTTGCAACCCCATGGACTGTAGCCCACCAGGCTCCTCCATCCATGGAATTTTCCAGGTAAGAATACTGGAGTGGGTTGCCATATCCTTCTCCAGGGGATCTTCCTAACCCAGGGATCGAACCCCAGTCTCCTGCATTGCAGGCAGATGCTTTACCATCTGAGCCACCAGGGGAAGCCCTTGCAGACATAATTAGAGGGTAAAAGAATCCACCTGCAATGTGAGAGACCTGTGTTTGATCCCTGGGTTAGGAAGATCCCCTGGAGAAGGAAATGGCAACCCACTCCAGTACTCTTGCCTGGAGAATTCCATGGCCAGAGGAGCCTAGTGGGCTATAGTCCATGGGATCATGAAGAATTGACATAACTGAGTGACTAAGCACAGCAAAATGACTGAGTAAAGTCATCTCTCTCATATTTAAGAGGATATTTAAACATGTTTTTAAAGCATTCTATTAGTTTTCATTCATTCTATTTAGTCTTCGAAGCAAACCTGTGGCTATGGTGCAAAATGATAGTTATATATTCAAAGAGGACTTTATACATTTAAATGTTTAAAATAGGTTTTATGACATCAAGTAGAACCACTATCTTGCTAAATACTTTTAAATCTCATATGACATCTATATTATTTTATTTATATTAAATAAATCACATAAAATCTACTCATAAAAAATGATGCAAAATCATGAAAACTCTTTGTAAAACTGATGAAAATGTATCAATATTCTAATTTCCTTTAATGGTCAATTAGCAGTTTCTAGAGTAGTTTCATATTATCAATTTTTTTCAAATATAGAAAGTGGATATGTAAATGACAAAGCATGCAAACCAAGAGATTTTGAGTAAAAGAAAAATGCAAATGATTTAAAAAACAAGTTTGCAAAACAGAGGATCTATGCATGACATTCACATTTATTAGGCAGAGTCAAATAGCCTTAATAATGGGAACATTTATGAAATTGTTTATTCCTTTGCCTTTAGCTTTCTCAAATGAACTGTAAAATAATTTAAAAGATGTTTTAAATTTTTTAAGTTCTCTTTTCATTAATATTAAGAAAATCTAAGTTTGATACCTGAAATGGGAAATTTGTGGGAAGAATGGCTCTAATTGTTATACTAATGAAATTGTTAAGCATATTAACAATCTAGAACACCAAGGACCTTGGTGTGGAAGTTGAAGCAGGAGCATGTTTTAATCTAATGCTAGGCACGATGATTCTGTAATGATTCTTCAACTAATCAAACATACTGTTAGTTTCTAAGTCTTGTCTGATTCTTTTGTGACCCCATGGACTATAGCCCACTAGGCTCTTCCCTCCAGGGGATTTCCCAGGCAAGAATATTGAAGTGGTTTACCATTTCCTTCCCCCAGGGATCTTCCCATCCCAGGGATCAAACACATGTCTCGTGCATTGGCTTGTATCTAACAGGAAATTTTTAAAACAATAGAGTAGATCAGGTATGTGGAGATAAACCTATTTTACTAGAATTATTACCATCTTTCTTCCTACCCCTCAAGTCCTGAAAAGACTAACATATTTTTAATTGTATAATTTTTTCTAAGAGATCAAAGAATGGGACAACTAAAAAGAAGCATTGTAATTATTTATTCCAGTTTAAAAGTCTTGCAAATCTTATAAGTGGTATCCATGTGTAAGAGCACAGGAAAATATCTTGTTCAAAAGCCCAAGACATGCCCTTATCTGATTGTTTCATGTTGAAATTTAAAGAATAAATTGAGAAATTCTTTTGGAAATTGAAAAAGTATAACTTTGATGGGACATAATATATATTTTGTTAATTTTATAAATAGACATTGTAGAAAACCAGACATGAGTTTTTGGGAAGAGGAGGTTTGTCTGAGGTAAAAAGAAAGATGTGGAACAAAGTATGTGAAAAGCATTAGTGGCTCAGTCGTGTCTGACTCTTTGTGACCCCATGGACTATAGCCACCAGGCTCCTCTGTCCATGGGATTTTCCAGACAAGAATACTGGAGTGGGTAGCCATTCCCTTCTCAGGGATTCAATCCCAATCCAGGCATTAAACCAGATTCTTTACCATCTGAGCCATCAGGGAAGCCCTGGGGAAGAGCATATGTAATTCAAAAGGCTGAAATCTCTGGCAATAAAAATTTGGGGAAAGATCTTGATTTGCATAATTAATTTGAGCAGCTAGTGAAAAATCACAAATTGGTTTTCTGAAATCAATTATAAGCTGCCTTGGGCTAATGCCTCTGCTTTTGTTGATGAGACTGTTTGGCTATACATGTTTATGAGAAGCTATAAATTAAACCTCAAGCTCTCTAATGGGCAGTTATAAATGACTGTCTAATTGTCAGTTTAAACACAATGCATTCTAAATCAAAGTCATCATTTTCTCTTCTTAAATCTCTTTCAGTTATAGGAAGAGTTGCGTAGAAGAGTGGAAAGAATTTGAAGACAAAAACCAAAAGTCTTATGTTGAATTTGTTGTTGTTGTTCAGTAGCTAAGTCATGTCTGACTCTATGCAACACTATGGACTGCAGCACACCAGAGCTATCCTTCACTATCTTCCAGAGCTTGCTCAGATTCACATCTATTGACTTGGTGATGCTATCTAACCATCTTATCCTCTGCCACCCCCTTCTTTTGCCTTCAATGTTAAACACAGAGTATTGATCACTATTCTTGGTTAAAATTTGCCTCCCCAAAGACATATTCAAGATGTAACCTCCTCCTTCATACCTGTGGATGTGACTTTATTTGAAAATTGGTTCACTTGCAGATTTAATCAAGTTGACACGAAGTCAAGATCATTAGAAAGTGAAAGTGAAGCCTCTCAGTCATGTCCGATTCTTTGTGACTCCATGGACTGTAGCCTACCAGGCTCCTCTGTCCACAGGATTTTCCAGGCAAGGGTACTGGAGTGGGTTGCCGTTTCCTTCTCCAGGGAATCTTCCCAACCCAGGGATCAAACCCAGGTCTCCTGCATTGCAGGCAGATGCTTTACCATCTGAGCCACCAGGAAAGCAAGATGATTAGAGTGAGCCCTAATTAAATATGATTGTTCAATTTGACTGATGTCTGTCAAACAGACATCAGAAGGGGAACTTTGCGCACAGAGACAGGCATTGACAAAAGATGTAAAAAACCCAGAGGGAGAACACCACGTGCAAGGAGAGACTGGAGTTACTCATCTGCAGACAAGGAGTGCTGATGGTCACCAGCACGACGCCGGGAGCTAGGACGAGGCCAGGAAGGATGCTCCTGCTGGTCTCAGAGGGAGTGTGGTCTTGCTCACACTTTGATTTTGGACTTCTAATTTCCTCAACTGTGAAACAATACATTTCTCTTGTTTCAAGACACCCAGTTGGTGGCACATTTTTACAACAGCCCTAGGAAATTAATACAATCTCCTACCGTGTCTTATGCACCATAATATACTAATTTGTTTACATGCATATATGTGCAGTAGAGGGGGGTAAATTTATTTTAAAGTTTTTTTTAAAAAATAAAAATTTAATTCAATTTAATATTATACATTTAATTAAATATAATACATATTTAATGTATCCAATTTAATTAAATATGATACATATTTAATTCATTGATACAATGAAGTAAACGGCTTCCTTACTTACTAGCACCAGTAAGGTGCTAGTGGTAAAAAAACCTACCTGCCAATGCAAGAGATGTAAGAAATATAAAAGATGTGGCTTTGATCCCTGGGTTGGGAAGATCCCCTTTAGGAGGGCAACCCACTTCAGTATTCTTGCCTGGGAAATCCCATGGACACAGGAGCCTGGCAGGCTACAGTCCATGGGGTCACAGTCAGACATGACTAAGTGACTAGCAGACTTATCAGTGAAGTAAAGAACTTTGCCTTATAACATATGGCAATTTGCCTTAGTCTGTCAAAGTCTGAAAGGTCCATCTAGTCACAGCTATGGTTTTTCCAGTAGTCATGTATGCAAGTGAGAGTTGGACTATAAAGACAGCTGAGTGCCAAAGAATTAATGCTTTTAAACTGTGGTGTTGGAAGAAGACTCTTGAGAGTCCCTTGGACTGCAAGGAGATCCAACCAGTCAATCCTAAATGAAATCAGTCCTGAATATTCATTGGAAGAACTGATGGTGAAACTGAAGCTACAATACTTTGGCCAAGCAAGCTCGGAGAGTTGGTGATGGACAGGGAAGTCTGGTTTGCTGCACTCCATGGGGATGCAAAGAGTTGGACACAACTGAGCAACTGAACTGACCTGATCAGATACAATTAGTCAGTAAGAAAGACAGAATATTATCTCAGTCTCTTTGCTCACAAACTCATATTCTCCCCAGTATTCTAACTACTTTTTAGAGTTTTTTAGACTTTTCATACTTTTAAAAAGAAACTTTTTATACTTCCTCTGTTGTAGTAGTGTGAATATTAAATGATAAAAAATAAACAAAACAGTTTTCAAAATATCTCACAAATAGTAGGTCAAATTTTTAATTACCTCCCCTCTTTCTCACTATTCGGTTCTTTAATGCAGCAGCTATTTACTGAGCCAGGCACAGTTCTAGAAGCCTGTTGATTCCAAGTTCAGAATAAACTCAAAAGCCTTTTCAAAGGGCTTCCCTTTAGTCTTTGGTTTTCCTTTAGTTCAACAATCTTTCAACAAACTCTATATAAATAGTCATGCAAATAAAGACCAATAACCTCTCTCATTATTCTCCAAATATGGTTTATGAGAAAGAGAAAAAAAAGAACAGTCACATATTATAAACAGTCCGGGAAAATCTGTCAAATCAGTGTTCTGCCCTCCTGCGGAACTCTGAGTTACTTCAGGTGGGCAGAGCAGCATCTGAATTTTGTTTGAATAGAAAGAATTGAAAGAAGAACAAACAGTAGGGTTGTATTATGATCTAAAGTCCCAAAGCATCAGTCTTTTTTTTTTTCTTTTTCAGTAGAAGCCACAGAATTGACATTCTTCATAGCATAAGGGCTGGCAGTAGCTATGAGTGGGTTGCCATTTCCTTCTCCGAGTATCTTCCTCATTCAGGGAACAAACCCACGTATCCTGCATTGCAAGTGGATTCTTTACACTGAGCCACAAGTGAAACCCTATATGTGTGTGTATGTATATATATACACATATATATACATATATATATACACACAATATATATTTACATCATGTATATAATATATATATTTACTTCAAAGGTGTGTTTCCCAGATATGAATTTTATTATCTGCCCAGAGACTTGTACATACAACAGAAAAGTATGTGACAAAAAAACAGACTTGCATAATCCTCATTCCATGGCCTCAGTGACATAATAGAAAAATCTCATTAATCTTTGTTGTTACTGTTTTAATTTTTATTTTATATTAGAGTATAGTTAACTTACAATGTTGTGTTAGTTTTAGATGTACAGCAAAGTGATTCCATTATATATATAAATATAAATATATATATATCTCCATTCTTTTTTCAGATTATTTTCCCATATAGGTTATTACAGAATATTTAGTAAAGTTCCCTGTGGTATACAGTAGGTCCTTGTCAAGTATTGATTTTATATACAGCAATGTGTATATGTTTGGAGAAGGCAATGGCATCCCACTCCAGTACTCTTACCTGGAAAATCCCATGGACGGAGGAGCCCGGTAGACTGCAGTCCATGGGGTCGCTGAGGGTCGGACACGACTGAGCGACTTCACTTTCACTTTTCACTTTCATGCATTGGAGAAGGAAATGGCAACCCACTCCAGTGTTCTTGCCTGGAGAATCCTAGGGGCCGGGTGGGGGGGGTGGAGACGGGGGCTGCCATCTATGGGGTCGCACAGAGTTGGACACGACTGAAGTGACTTAGCAGCAATGTGTATATGTTAATCCCAAATTCCTAATTTATCCCTCTTCTCCACCTTTCCCTTTTGATAACCATAAGTTTGTTTTCAAAGTCTGTGAGTCTATTTCTGTTCTGTAAGTAACAGAAAGAAAATTTCATTGATCTTTTATCTTCTTAATTTAGGACTACTGTCACAGATTCCCGTGAAATGCTATGTGTCTTTATTGGCAATGAATGTGGCATCATCAAAGACTAAACGTGAGAGGACTGCCCTCTATAAAAGTATCTAGCCAGGTATAACATCTCATGGCTATTCAAAATAATGGGTACATCCTTCATTGGATGAAGTCAATATCATGGAAAATTTCCCATTTTAAAGACTGAAAAAAATGTGGATGATGCTTATTCAAAATCCCCAAGTATGCCACTTTTCCACTTCACTGTGCTCCATCAAGATTTTGAACAACTTGCTTTTTCCATACTAAAATTGAGTTGCTTAAACACTTGACCATAATCAACTTACTCGTTTTCTTTTTATAAAAGAAATAGTGGTATTATTTTTCACAGCACACTTAACAGTAATTTCCCAAAGGACTGACAGTGAATTTAGCATTAAATGTCCATTCAGTTTACTTGATTGATTGGAATCATATGAGAATTCAGCATAGATTCTTTTTTGGCACTTGATCTTGACTTTCCAAAATCATCAGCAAAGAAAACATGATGAAAACAACTGTTCTAACTCTAGACTCTTATTTAGATTCTTTAAGAAAATGTAACTCTGTCTGTTTACCTTTGTGTACTATTTGTTTGGGATTTTTCAAATTTGTATGTGTCAAAGGAAATACAAACCAGTGGGAAAACAATCAATGTTATTAGGATAATTAGATTTTCTCTGGTAGCTGTCAACTTATTGGACCACAATTTCAAGATTCAGTTTATAATACATCATCAACAAGGCAAGGATTTTAATTATTTAGTATTAATTATTAGTACTAGAAAGATAACACAAAACAAGTTTCATTGCTGATGAGCCAACAGGAATCATTTTTACATTCAAAACACAAACTGTGAATTTAAATTATGCATCAATTATTTCATAAATGAAATGAATGTTCTTTGTTCCTTAAATGGTAGACATGTCAATATTATAAAGCTTCATCTATCTAAGACGTGTAAGTAAGCCTTCAGAACTATAAACGTTTGATCCTTTAATGTGAAATGCCCTAAAATGACACAAATTATATCTCTTCTTTCAGAAACTATCAGACACAGGATTAACCAGTGTGAAACACACATGATAAAGAGCACATTTCTTTGACCTACTGGGAAATATAGATTTCAGACTTTTCATCGTTAAAAACAGCAAAATTTCATTTGACAGAAATACTTAGCGTGAATTTTTTAAACATTCTGTATTTTTCTGAAGAAGCTAACCAAAAGGCCTTTTGCAAAATAATTTATTCACAAAAATTAGTAATTTTAAAACATTTTCACATGCATATCTTCCTTTGTTCCTATCAATGACTCTCTCATTTTTGCTGAGAAATATTATTTTCTTCATTTTATAAATGTACTTTGCTTTTGGAAGTAGAATTTTACATCTTTATAATTTATGAAAGTAGATGTGTATAAGAGACAGCACATATGTGGAATCTAGAAAAATGGTATAGTAGCAAATAAAGAGATTTAGTGTGATTCATATCAGTTCACCCCTAATTCAAATTATCTGAAGGAAATATATAAAAAGTCAACTTTTTTTTTTTTACTTTTTGAAAATTTATTAATTGGAGGATAATTGCTTTATAATATTGTATTGGCTTCTGCATACAACAAAGAATTAAAATATTATAGTTAAGGATACAGTTTGGTTTCTAAATAGGATTTGGAAATCAATTTTCAATCCTTTGACCATTTTTCAGCAAGTACTTTAGCTCTGTTTTTGAAGGTTTCATTAGGAAACTTATTTGGATCACAAAATTCTATTACTATTGATTTTTTTAATTTTAATAAATATTCATTAAGCACCTCTCTGCATTTGCTATTATATTATCATAAGGGGGGTTCGTACAGACCTTGTCATCAAAGCCTGTCCTATAACACAAATATTAATTTTCCAGGCCACCAATCCACAATTAATATGAAGGACACTAACAAAAATATTCCATATTTCTCTAATCCAGCAAGCAATCACAGGACAACTCATTTTAGATCCAAATTAACTATCTTAATAAAATAGGGACAATTGTGTTTCACAACAATTTGAAACACTCAACTATTAAAGAACAGCATACATTTTTTCAGCATTTGAAGGTTAAGAGAAAGTTTATTTTATTAAAGGTGATTTCCTTATTGTTGTATTTGAAAGAAAACAATCAGCAGTAATATTTTGCAGTTTTATTTTCAATTTTATTTTAGCAAAAAAGTAAATGAATAAGGCTAAATGATTTGTAAGTTCACCTAGAACCCAGTTTCCCCAATAAACATGTATAAGGAGATCCAACCAGTCCATCCTAAAGGAAATCAGTCCTGAATGTTCATTGGAAGGACTGATGCTGAAGCTGAAACTCCAACACTTTGGCCACCTGATGCAAAGAACTGACTCATTGGAAAAGACTCTGATGCTGGGAAAGATTGAGGGCAGGAGGAGAAGGGGACGACAGAGGATGAGATGGTTGGATGGTGATGGTTGGATGGTTGGATGATGAGATGGTTGGATGGCATCACCAACTCAGTGGACATGAGTTTGAGCAAGCTCCAGGAGTTGGTGATGGACAGGGAGGCCTGGTGTGCTGCAGTCCATGGGGTCGCAAAGAGTCGGACACAACTGTGTGACTCAATTGAATTGAACTAATAATGTTAGAATTAAGTATGAAATCAGATCCTCCAAAAGCTCATCAAAAAACCCTCTTATGGGAAAAGGCAGTTGAACAAGAAACCATAATATAAACTGAATAGTGCTACTTTCATCTTTACTAAGAACTTGTTTGAAATATACACAGAACTATCCAGACATCTTAAAATGTGCTTATTTTAAGACATAAGGAGGAATTTCAGTTTATTATTTTGTCTTTAAATGTAATTGCCATATAAGAGTTTCCCAGATCTTCTTCCATTTGTATCAAGTCCTTGTACTAATTTACAGAAAATGTGATCTTGAGAGTGGAAAGCATCTGAAAGCTACCACAAAACATTGTTCACTGGGAAGAGGGTGAGGGTAGAAAGTGATATCAAGATTTACTATAAGAAATTGAAGAGACCTTGGATGCCTTGTGAAACAGTGATTTTCCTAGAAAGTTTGAGAATCAAACAAACCCATTAAAAACAAATTATCTAAGAATACACCTGAGGAAACTGAATTGGTACACACACTCCAAGAGTTTTCTATTCAGACAATCCCCGGGTTTACTTTTGAGAAAAAACACATTTTGAGAAGTAAAACCTTCCCTCTATAGGTAGGAAAATAGGAAAGCCAATTAAATAAATTAATTTGTCAAGGAAGAAGGGTAGATTCATATACATATATTAGCATATATATGAAATGCAAAATGTGCTTATTTTAAGATATAAAATGTACCTGATTATATAAAGAACACTCAGTTCAGTTCAGTTGAGTGACTCAGACGTGTCCAACTCTTTGTGACCCCATGAACTGCAGCACACCAGGCCTCCCTGTCCATCACCAACTCCCGCAGCTTGCTCAAACTCATATCCATCTAGTTGATGATGCCATCAAAACAACTCATCCTCTGTTGTTCCATTCTGCTCCTCCTTCTACGTTTCCAAGCATCAGGGTCTTTTCCAAGGAGTCAGTTCTTTACATCAGGTGACCAAAGTATTGGAGTGTCAGCTTCAACATCAGTCCTTCCAATGAATATTCAGGACTGATCTTTAGTATGGACTGGTTGGATCTCCTTGCAGGCCAAGGGACTCTCAAGAGTCTTCTCCAACACCACAGTTCAAAAACATCAGTTCTTTAGCACTCAGCTTTCTTTATAGTCCAACTCTCACATCCATAAATGGAAAAATCATAGCACTGAATGATGGACCTTTGTTGGCAAAGTAATGTCTCTTATTTTTAATATGCTGTCTAGGTTGGCCATAGGTTTTCTTCCAAGGAGCAAGCGTCTTTTAATTTCATGGCTGCAGTCACCATCTGCAGTGATTTTGGAGCCCCCAAAATAAACTCTCTTACTGTTTCCATTGTTTCCCCATCTATTTACCATGAAGTGATGGGACCAGAAGCCATGATCTTAGTTTTTTGAATGTTGAGTTATAAGCCAACTTTTTCACTCTCCTCTTAGACTTTCATCAAGAGACTCTTTACTTCTTCACTTTCTGCCATAAGTGTGATGTCATCTGCATATCTGAGGTTATTGATATTTCTCCTGGCAATCTTGATCCCAGCTTGTGCTTCAACCAGCCCAGCATTTCTCATGATGTACTCCACATATAAGCTAAATAACCAAGGTGACAATATACAGCCTTGACATGCTCCTGTTCCTATTTGGAACCAGTCTGTTGTTCCTTGTCCAGTTCTAACTGTTGCTTGGAGGAAGGTCAGGTGGTCTGGTATTCCCATCTCTTGAAGATTTTCCACATTTGCTGTGATCTGCACAGTCAAAAGCTTCAGCCTAATCAATAAAGTGGAAGTAGATGTTTTTCTGGTATTTTCCTGCTTTTTTGATGATCCAAAGGCTGTTGGCAATTTGATCTCTGGTTCCTCTGCCTTTTCTAAATCCAACTTGAACATCTGGAAGTCCATGTTTCACATACTGTTGAAGCCTGGCTTGGAGGATTTTGAGCATTACTTTACTAGCATGTGAGATGAGTGCAAGTGTGTGGTAGCTGGAGCATTCTTTGGTATTGCCTTTCTTTGGGATTGGAATGAAAACTGCCCTTTTCCAGTCCTGTGGCCACTGCTGAGTTTTCCAAATTTGCTGGCATATTGAGTGCAGCACTTTCACAGCATCATCTTTTAGGATTTGAAAGAACTCAACTGGAATTCCATCACCTCCACTAGCTTTGTTTATAGTAATGCTTCCTAAGGCCCACTTGACTTCACATTCCAGGATGTCTGGCTCTAGGTGAGTGATCACACCATCGTGATTATCTGGGTCATGAAGATCTTTTTTGTATAGGTCTTCTGTATATTCTTGCCATCTCTTCTTAATATCTTCTGCTTCTGTTAGGTCCCTACCATTTCTGCCGTTTATCAAGCCCATCTTTGTGTGAAATGTTCCCTTGGTATCTCTAATTTTCTTAAAGAGATCTCTAGTCTTTCCCATTCTATTGTTTTCCTCTATTTCTTTGCACTGATCATTGAGGAAGGCTTTCTTATCTCTCCTTGCTATTTTTTGGAACTCTGCATTCAAATGGGCTTATCTTTCCTTTTCTCCTTTGTTTTTGGCCTCTCTTCTTTGCACAGCTATTTGTAAGGCCTCCTCAGACAGCCATTTTACTTTTGTCATTTCTTTTTCTTAGGGATGGTCTCTCTCCCTGTCTCCTGTACATTGTCATGAACCTCATTCCATAGTTCATCAGGCATTCTGTCTATCAGATCTAGTCCCTTAAATCTATTTCTCACTTCCACTGTATAATTGTAATGGATTTGATTTAGGTCATGCCTGAATGGTCTAGTGGTTTTCCCTACTTTCTTCAATTTAAGTCTGAATTTGGCAATAGGGGTTCATGATCTGAGCGACAGTCAGCTCCTGGTCTTGTTTTTGCTGACTGTATAGAGCTTCTCCATCTTTGGCTGCAAAGAATATAATCAACCTGATTTTGGTGTTCTCCTTCTGATGATGTCCATGTGTAGAGTCTTCTCTTGTGTTGTTGGAAGAGGGTGTTTGCTATGACCAGTGCATTCTAGTTAAATATCCTAGCTAAAATGGTCTAAATCCACTTAATAGTCTCTGTACTTGCATGCTAAGTTGCTTCAGTCATGTCTGACTCTTTTTGACTCTATGAATTGTGGCCCACCAGGCTCCTCTATCCATGGGTATTCTCCAGGCAAGAATATTGGAGTGATGGCCATTTCCTTCACCAGGGTTGTTCCCAATCCAGGGATCAAACTCGCATCCGTCTCCTACACTGACAGGCAGGCTCTTTACCACTAGTGCCACCTGGGCAGAGCTTCCAGGGACCCTGTAATTACATGACCTCAGAGGGCTTTTCTTTTTAATTTGTATTCCACTGCCTTTCTACTGACTTTGGCAAAACCCAGGAAATTTTATCCATGATGATCAGAGCATGGTCACAAACACATTAGTCAAATGATTTCCAGATAGTCAAATTGAAAACAAAAACAAACAAACAAAACCCTCATTTTCTACTTTGGTCTTTGTTATTTAGTTTGTTTGAACTTTCCTTGGCATTTGCCCTCCTAACCAAGGCCGACTTATCAGGGAAAAAGACCTAACCTGAACCTCCCACTCTTGCCCACTTCAATCTCCCTGCTTAGACTAAAAGGAGGAAAATAGAGAGTCTTCATGGGTCAGAACTTCAATTAAGCTTTTGGGTAACTCTGTGGCCGATGAAGACAGTAAGGGGTGTATACTAAAGAAATGTTATGATGTTAGTTTTGAGACACAAGTCCACTGAAATACTGAAATTTAATTATAAGATTATAGAATGTTTCCTTTCCCTTAAAGCTTATCATCACACCAATGAAAGTCCAGTATAATAGTAGATTACAGCAGAAAGAGCTACAAGATATAGACTCTTTCTGAAGGGCATTTAGAAATTCCAAAGCCAAGAGGAAACCAATATACCTGCCCTTATCTGCCCCCACCTACAACAAATACCTAACTCAGTCCAACCTCTAATCAGATTAATACAAATTCTCATACTGAAGACCTCTTGCCTCAATTCCCAGTACCCAATAAATATATCTGACTTTCAACAACAAAAAACTACAAGGCATGCTGAAAGGTAAGAAGAAGCACACTTAGAGAAAATCAATCAATCATTAAAATGAATCAGATATAATAAAAATATTGGACTTAATAGGCTGAGAGGCAATGGCACCATAAAATGAATTAAAAAAAATAAACTAAAATGTGATTATCATCACAGGGCCTCTTCAATCTTTAGACATAGAATTCCTTTGGCTGGCTGGTTAAGAAAAAGATGCGTATTGACTATAATGATGAGGATGAGCCTGAAAAAGGAGAAGAAAAGGAAAAGAGTGAGAAGAAAGAGGTAAGGGAAAGAAGAAAAGAAAATGAAGAAAGAAAAATATAATTATGAAGCAAAATATATTGGTAAATTTCTTAGCTATAAGAAGAAAATGTTGTCATGGTTGATGATTGACTAATGCAATTTAATGCATTTAAAAATTNAGAAAAGGAAAAGAGTGAGAAGAAAGAGGTAAGGGAAAGAAGAAAAGAAAATGAAGAAAGAAAAATATAATTATGAAGCAAAATATATTGGTAAATTTCTTAGCTATAAGAAGAAAATGTTGTCATGGTTGATGATTGACTAATGCAATTTAATGCATTTAAAAATTAAAATTTAAAACACGTTTATGTGACTTCTTTGGTCATCAAGTGACTAAAACTCTGAGATCCCAATGCAGGCAGCCCAGGCTCAATTCCTGGTCAGGAATTAGATCCTACAACTAACAGTTCCCACACCACAGCTAAAGAACCCACTTTCCACAAGGAAGATCAAAGATCCTGTGTGTTGCAACTATGACCCGGTGCAAGCAAATAAGTAAATATTAAAATAAAACACGTTTACTATGTCAGAAAAAGTTTATTGTTAGATGGTAGATGCTGAAAGGCAAAGACTTGCAAGATTAGGATGACTTTTCATCCTATAAAGCAGAAGAATCCCTCAGAACATCACTAATCAAGCACCAACATCTAGTTCATTCAAGTTTTCTTCACATTCATGTCAAAAGCCAAGTAGTCCAAGTAACGGGCTCATCATCAAGATAGGATAAATGAAGCATGCAAGCAATGGATGAATCAGAGTCTCACAGAAGGCCAAGTCCACAAACTGTAAATCTTCAAATGCTTATTCAGTAGAAGCCAGAAGACCAGCATCTTCTATAGTAGCATGGGCGGTAGCAGCCATATCCGTAGCCTCCATAACCGCAGCCATAGCCCAGCCTGGGGAAGCCGCCACATCCGTAGCCGTAGCCACAGCCCAGGCCTCCAAAGCCTCTGTAGCTGTAGCCCAGGCCTTTGCAGGAGGTGCCGTAGTAGCTCATGGTATCAGGATGGTGTTTGACTCGCTGCTGCAGATCAGCTTTGTTACTGTGACTGCACGGGAGCATTTATATAATATATGCTGGTGGGTGTGGAAAGCCACACCTCTAAATATCACCCAATAGAGCACACCATTTGAAAACTGTGTCAACTATCTTGCTTCCTAACTTGAAACCACGCTTTCCACCTGTTTGTGCCACTCCTTATTTAAAAGCTATGTGACACATTTTATTTTCTGCTTTATTTGAATTCCTAAGGAAAATTATTNGGAAAGCCACACCTCTAAATATCACCCAATAGAGCACACCATTTGAAAACTGTGTCAACTATCTTGCTTCCTAACTTGAAACCACGCTTTCCACCTGTTTGTGCCACTCCTTATTTAAAAGCTATGTGACACATTTTATTTTCTGCTTTATTTGAATTCCTAAGGAAAATTATTTCACTGCTAATAAGATACTATTGTGTTTATATCTGCTTACTTATTTGGGTTTCTGAGTTTCAAACTCCATAAACAAACATCTATAGCTTTCAGTCTTCAAACTGCATCACATGAGATTGCATTTACCCTGTAATTGTCCCCTTCCCTTTGCCATTCCAAGACTGTTGACTCCTTTCTAAGCCATGGGTGTTATTTTCCTTCTCCCAAGAATTCTCATAAATTGAACCATAATTTTTCCCTGAAATACTGGCTCAATGAAAAATAACAATCAACTGACATGTCTTAAAACAAAGCTTTTAAAGTCAGCTGAGAACCACGTTTAGCAGTGTAATGCTATTTAATTTTTAAAAGAGCCACAGATTGACGTCAAAGGAATTTCTCAAGCATCATGTTTCATGCAGAGGAAATGTGCTTGGTAGATACTACTGAAAATTGCTTAAGAAGAGTTCCTCCTAAGTTGCTATATAGGACAGGGAGCCCAGCTCTGTGCTTTAGCAGTGTAATGCTATTTAATTTTTAAAAGAGCCACAGATTGACGTCAAAGGAATTTCTCAAGCATCATGTTTCATGCAGAGGAAATGTGCTTGGTAGATACTACTGAAAATTGCTTAAGAAGAGTTCCTCCTAAGTTGCTATATAGGACAGGGAGCCCAGCTCTGTGCCCTGTGATGACCTAGAGGGGTGGAATTGGGCTGGGAGGAAGGCAGGCTCAAGAGGGAGGGGATGTGTGTACACATATGGTTGATTCACTTCATTGCACAGCAAAAACTAACACAACCCTGTAAAGCAATTACCCTCCAATTAAAAAAATAAAAAAACAAGCAATAAAAAAAGAGTTCCTCTTAATCATTATAAGTGGCTCCCTACCCACAACAATATAGTTATTCCAGATACTAAATTCCATATTATCATACATTTCATATTATCATAAGATTGTAACATTTCAGAATTCAGAAAAAAGCTTGAGGCACCATTTATTTGTGTCTTTTATTACCTTTTTTTTTAACCAATGAGACAACTGAAACTCAGATTAACAGAATTATGCAGCAATGATCTTTAGTGATAGTTGACTAAAATCTCAGGTAAATTTGAAATTTCCACATTACAGGTTAAGGAGTTTTACTCTCCCATAGTGTGCAGCTGCCTTATATTTTTGTTTATTCCCACTGTCATTAGAAATAAATGCTGCTGCTGCT
>SJYT01023957.1:94022-137376 GCA_006410635.1 Cephalophus harveyi | reverse complement strand
AAAAAAAAAAAAAAAAACAGAGAGAGAGAGAAGGGAAAACTCTCTTTGAAACCCGGTTGATTGGCCCTGGGTTCAGAGGACTTGAGCATTAAAACGTGTTGATCTTTTAATCATTAAGAGCAGTCTGGGAATTGTTGACCTCCAGCCTTATTTGACTTATCAGCAGTCACAGTCAGCAGTGTCTGTGGGAAAACCAAGCTGAAGGGAGTTGAATTGTTTAGGTGGCAGTGTCATTGCCAACAATGTTCATGAGTCCCCTGACATGGCTTTGTGAACTGCCATTCACAACAGCCAGGTGGCCGGCAAAGCATAGTCATGGGAGTTATTCTATGCCAACATTCCCTTGGATCGCTGCAGGAATTGTGACATGCTGGGAGCTTTACTTTAGATTACTCTGTAACCACTATCAAATCATACAAAAATTGGAGTTGAAGCTGCTTTCATCAAATTCCAAAAGAAATATCATTAATATGCATCTGCGCCAAAGTATATATAGTCTCTTCAAAAAGCTTTATAATCAAAAGTAGCCAATTAAGATGACCTTAAAGTAGCCATGGGAAGTGGTTCACACTCATCATTAGTGCCTCCAAAAGAAAACTTACAGAAGAACGTGGCTGAAGGAACGTACATTGTCAGAAATGCAGGAATGTTCCCTTCCCATTGGCCTTACTGATTGTCCAGGAAGGAATCAGGGCTGCTGCACCCCATCTGGGTGCCCTGGTACTTCTGCTCTTTTCAGCCAGGGCTCAGGGAGCCACACAGCTGCCCACGGACTATGAGAAGGATCAGCTAAAGCTCTGCTCAGTCCTGCTCTGCAGTTGACCTGGATAAATCCAGATAACCACTTCATTTTCCCTAAGGGGATAAAGGGAGACCTGCTCAGATACTAGCTGAATGCTAAGTCCACAAATAGAATGTTTTCTTGGGGTCTGTGAACACAAGTGGACAGGACACTGTGCTGTTTCTTTTCCAGATACAGATACAGCATAATTGGGATCTAAAAAAAAGATTAATCTAACAAATGGATCCAAAAGGCGAACTCACTCAAATGCCTCTCTGAAGAAAAGGTTACTATGTCCTAGATTAATATCAATTTCATCTAGCAAATAGTTTGTCAGGTTTTTTCTTGGCCCTACTATGCAGCAAGTGGAATCTTAGTTCCCCTACCAGGGATTGAACCCACATTCCTTGCATTAGAAGTACAGAGTCTTAACCACTGTTCTGCCAGGGAGGTTCCAGGAAACATCATTTTTAAAAATACAATTCATGTTATCAGTCATTTTTCATAAGCAAATACTATTTTACATTTTAAGACACAATGGAACACTATTTCCCTCAGAAGATACAACTATTGTAAATTTGGATAGATTGTTCTATAATTGCTTGGAAATTATAAATATGTCTGGGTTTAGCTAGGATATTTTCTATCCAAAATTACATCAAGTATAAATAGTGTGACTAAACTCTAATTACCAAGAAAAGATAATTACATGCAAAACAAATAAAGCTAATCAAAATCATTAGCAGAACTTGCTAATCAATCACTCAAATCCTATTTGGCCATCTAGAAGCCTAAAAGTCCGTACAGCAGGGAGGATGGGGCGTTAATTAAAAGGACACCTCTGAGAATCCCAGAGATTGACAAAGTGGTGACAATATCCATGAATAATGTTTGCAGAAGTGAAATTGGAGATAAAGGTATCAACTGGGAACATGCTACCTTTTAAAATATCATGACTAAGGCCAGTCATTTCCTGATGGTGCTTTAAGATGCTGCTAGCAAAGCTTATCTATTTATAGTTTCTGATTGCCATTATACCACCCAAGTGGCTTGAGACAAGGAAATAGGATCCGAAATAGTTTTGTACTCTTTCCTTTCCTTAGAGGAAATGGGTTTTAGTCTTCAAAATCAGATCCCTGTCTCATCTCTCCTATTGACCCTTCCTCAGTCAACTTCAGATGCACCCACCTCACTCACCAGGAGAAATCTCAGCTCAGGATACATGAACCGGCGCTCTCAGCACTTTAACTTCACTCCTTTATTTCAAAAGTGAAATGCTCAAAAAGAGCACACACAATGCAAACACACCTTCAAAAGTAATAAGGTGACTTGTGATAAACAGTAGGAGAAGCAAAAATAAAGATGGGAGAAAATAGTAGCTGCATATAAGAAAATATATCATGGATGAGGAAAAAAACATCTTTGCAGTTGCCAGACTCAGACCAGGAGAAGATATTTATTGAAAGTAAAAGAATTAAGCCACAGAGAATGGATAGAAATGGAAAACTAAATAATTCATTAAGGAAATTTAGTCACATTCATTTCCTAGATATAAGGAAGATTTTTAAAAAAATGTGAATATAAGATATTTTTTTAAACATGTGAAAACCCCATTGAGGTAATGTCAGAGAAGGCTTAGTGAACAGTCAAAAAATTCACTATGGCTCAGTGGGAAGGAGGCCAGCTGCACTGCAGTATCTCTAGAGAGCTGGAACTCCTGTCCTTGCCCAGGTAAGATTAAGGGATGGTCCCTGCTCTGGTGTCAACAGAGACCAAGTGGGGAATATGGACAACCCAGACTCCCCTGGAGCACCCAGATTCCCGTGGCAGTAATAGGGTCTCTTTTCCCTGACAGAGCACTGTCAGAAACTGTCAGCTAAGATTGACATAAGACCTAGATTGTCCTAACATAATATGAAAATGTCAAATTTTTCATTAAAAAAAATCAATGGATACTAATCTCAAGTGACAGAGATTTCGAGACTCTAACAAATATTTCAAAGCAGCCATGATGAAAATGCTTCCAAGACCAATTATGAACACACTTGAAACAAATGAAAAACAGAAAAATTGTTCAGTGAGAAAAACTGTCTCAGAGAAGAATTAGCAGATAATAAGGAAAAGCCAAATGGAAATTTTAGAACTGAAAAACACAGTAACTGAAAAGCCCAGTGGATGGATTCAATATCCATCATGGATATTGGAGAGGAGAGAGGAAAGAATTAGTAAATTGGAAGACAGAACAGTAGAAACTATTCAATCTGAACAACAGAGAAAATTAAGAGACTCAGGGACCTGTAGAACTCTAAGAAAATATTTAATATTTATATCATCAAATCCTGAGGTAGGAGATAGATGGGCTCCAGGTTGGAAATTTTCAATCAGTCACCCTTCTGCTTGTACTTCTTGAGATAAGAAATAGGTGGGCTCCAATTGAGGAATTTACAGCCTCCTGGTTCACTATGAACTCTTTTGCCTTTTCACATAAATTTTGGCATAGTCTTATGTATGTTTGCAAAAATTCACTGGAATTTTGATAGGATATATATTAAATCTGCTTTCAATTTGGGAAGAACTGACATCTTTACTTTGTTGAGTCTTCTAATCCATGAACACAGTATCTCTCTCTCCTTATTTACATCTTTGATTTCTTTCATCAGTGTTATGTAGTCTTTTTCATATAGTCCCATACATGTTTTGTTAGCTTTACACACCTAAGTTTTGGGGTTTTTTTTGAGTGATTGTGAATGGTATTGTATTTTTCATTTAGGTATCTATGTGTTAAGCCTACAGGATGTAGTATACAGGTACAGTAATCAAAACCATGATATTGGTGAAGGAATCAACACATAGATCAACAGAACAGAATAGAGAACCCAGAAATAGACTCTCACAAATAACACCTAGCTGATCTTTGACAAAGGTACAAAAACAAATGGAAAAAGAATTTTTTCAACAAACGGTACTGGAGCAACTGAATATCCACAGGCAAAAAAATAAAGAAAAGAAAAACTTCAACCTGTCTTATAATTTACATAAAAATTAACTCAAAATGTATCACAAATTTAAATGTAAAATTATAAAACTTTTAGAAAAAAATAGGAGAAATTCTTTGGGATCTAAGGCAGAATTCTTAGACATTACAGTGAAGTAGAGGATATCTTCCTTGTCACTTGAAGCATTGTCAGAGGGATGCCAGGTATTCAGTCAGATAGAAAGAGCAGAGACAATCACAAGTTTCACACAGGAGATGAGCCTATCCAGATGTCCTGGAGGAAATGGCTATAAAGATCACAGAAAGGGTAGACAGACCCAAAACTGGGCAGAAAATAGAGAAGCCTTCTCAAGAAGGGTAGTTTACATGAAGTATCAAATGGAAATAGAATTATGAAGTTCTATCTTAGTCAAAAAAACTGACAAATTTCCTTCAATGCCTTTTTAATTCCACTTTGCATATCTCCTTTACTTCTACTGGCTGACTTATTCATTCAGCAGGCATTTACTGAATACCTACTACACACGAGGAAGGCTCTCTGAAGAAAAGTCACAAATATGAAAGGGAAGTTCTCTTCCCTTGAAGATATAACCTAGTGGGAAGGACAGGAATCCAAAGACAGGAATGCCAAACAAGGCATAAGTGACCCAAATATGAACTGAAATATAATCAGAGTTCCAATAGGTCAGGGTAATAAATACCTCCCCCCACCAGTTGTTGCTCAGCCCCTGTAGATGACTCATGTCTTCCCAAGAGTCTGAGTATCCTGTCCTGACTTACTTTTCTCCAACACAAATGACCTCAAGACTCTACTATTTGCTCTGGTTACCAGATAAATTAATGTCAATGAAGGTATCAATGCCTGATTCTGGCTTAGCCTATAATTCTTCTAGGTAATGTAATTTGTGGGAATAGGTAGATAAAAGCTTTAATTAGTTTACACTTCACAGGAAAAAAGGAGAAAGAACAAGGTCTTTGAGGATTGAGGTTGTTCTTGAGGATTGAGGATTGAAGTTGTTCTTGACAACCCTAGAACCTCCAGAATACAAGGGGCTGTCCCCAAATGATCTCATCTCTGAGATGAAAGTTCTGGGTGAGGGTCAACTCGCTAAAACAGCTTTTGAATTTAACGCTGTTGTTGCACAAATATTATTAAATGAACTCTAGCTAAAAACCAGAATATATTCATTTGTCATTAGCTTGAGCCGATTGTATAATGTGACTCATTAATCTTTTTCACTGAACTAATCTTAGGTTGCAAAATAATTCCATCTCCTGGGTATCAGTCCAATCTTCAGGCTGTAACTAGATTTCTAAAGACTTCCTTGATTGTAATGAACTCTTTCCTTATTGACGTCACTTGCTACATAAGCAGCAAGATCAATACGAAATAGTGACTTAGATGTTGGGCACATCTGAAAATAACACATAGGTTAAGTGAATTTCTTGAATACATAATGTATGCCAGCCCTGTTCATATCTATCATTTTATTTAATTCATATTAACTACCTGCTGAGATGGAACTGGAGCTCCACTTTAGAGTAGCAGAAAGAGAAATTCCAAGAGGTTGAATGACTTTTCCAAGGTCACACAGATAGGAAGTGGTGAAGCCAGGATTTAAATTCAGGTCTGTCTGACATTAAAGCTTATATATTTCTCATGGCGGGTACTAACCCCCAGTACTTGTGAATGCAATCTTATTTAAAAATAGTCTTTGCAGATGTAATTCCATTAAGGATCTCAAGATGAGATCATCCTGAACTTAGACTGGGCCCTAAATCCAATGACAAGTTTCCATATAAGAGACAAGAAAGGAGAAGACATGGACACATAGTGTCCAGATAAAGATGAAGACAAAACTTGAAGTTATACAACTACAAGCCAAGGAACACCAAGTATTGCCAACCACCACTACAAACTAGGAGAGAAACATGGCATGGATGCTGTCTCAGCATTTCCAGAAGGTACCAACCCTGCCACCATCTTAATTTTTCATGTCTGTGCTTCAGAATTGTGAAAGAATAAATTTTTGCTGTTTAAAAAATTTTTCCTTTACATCCCATTCCACATGCAGTTTGGAGGCAGAAGGACTAAATAATGATTTGTCACTTTCACTGAAGATAGAATGGGAATACATCCCTTATGCTTCAAAAGTTGCAAAAGTTTTTCTAAATAATAATGCTTGTGAGCCATGGCACTATGTAACCACAGGCTGTCTTTGAGATATTACTAGAATAGACTGAACGATGGAATGGAAGTCCTGTCTAAAAGCAGAGGTTGAGTTAGAACAGCAGGCTTCTAAAGTTCACATTTCAGATCCACCCACCCTTCTTTCTCTACTGACTTTGGAAGATTTTAACATCGTCAAGGTGGAACTCTCTAATATTAAATTCTGTGTGTTTTCAATAGCTCAAATCAATCAAAGCAGAGAAGTCATTAACGAGTGTCCACAGCAGGTCTTAAAGACTAGGTCAGGTTGAGGTCACCAAACCACTTCATCCCTTTGAAGTGAAGAGAAGGACAAATACAGAGGAGGTAGTTCCTAACTCACCACTAGGTCAAAGAATGGCCATCGAGGCAGTCTCTCTCTCAACTTACAGCCACTCCCAATCCAAAAAAAAAAATGAGATGAGAAGATAGAAGCTGGTGTTTTTGTCCATGGCCACAATTTTCCCCATGTTCCATCCATTTCTGTCTTCATATGCATTCCTTTAGTTTGAGTATCAAATCATAAATATAATATACAATATTTCATTATAGGTTTAGTCTCATGCTATGACATTTTCTTAGGAATCCCATGGACAGAGGAGCCTGGCGGGCTACAGTTCATGGGGTTGCAAAGAGTCAGACACAACTGAGCTACTAACACTTTCATAACATTTTCTTAGTTTTAAATAATGTATTGCTTTCACCAATAAAAGAATACAATAATGTTTAATAGCAAAAGCCATATGCCTGAAACCACAATTTGTCTCTTTCCTTACAAGTAAGAGCAGATGGCTACAAGCCTATTAGGATGACTCAAACTTAATACATGATTCTGATTCATTTCCCTTGATGAGCAGAAGGGGTTTCAGCTTGAATCTACACTGTCGTCATCCTAGGCTTCAGACTTTCTCGTCATTTCTAGACATGCCCAGTGATGGGACACCAAGTATCTATGAGACTATGACTGAAGAGACTGATAATCAGGTACACAAGTTTGGTTAGGGCCCCACACCCAGGTGGACAACTGGAGAAGAATGATATGTTGAACTCAGTGGAGTTACACAGCATATTCAGTGAATCCTTCCCATGCAGACAGCTGTTTGCTGAGAGCCCACGCTGGCTCTCCTCTGTCCAGGGAAGAAAGTTACATGAGGTTCAGAGACCGGAGTCTCCCCACGAATAAGAGACTACAGCAAGGCTTTTGTGCATCTGCTACCCATCTTTGTTTGATACAGCATGCGTTAGAACATCAGTTGTGGCCCAGCTGAAAGGCAGCATGACCCTGTGCTGGACGTGGCTATGAGTCAACCCCCTAGTATCTTGGTGGACATCAGAGAGCAGGCATCAAGTCACTGTGGAAGAGACACAGCAGCAGAGGGGGAGAAGTCAAGGTCTGAGAGGAATCTAAGGGAACCATGCTTAGAAACTCACCAGAATGCCCTGGAAGGTTTCTTGAGATATTTGAGGACTTTAGACTGAGAAATTAGGAATCTTACAAGAGTAGCCATATACAGGGAAGAAGACTATCACTGGTTACCATTATCATCACCTTCATCATAACCACTTAGGTTGCCTAGGAAACCCAGATTACAACCTGCTATGCTGAATCCGGGATAATGGAAAAATACAATGTAACCAGGACCTTGAGAAAGGGGAAGGCTGTAGGGAACATGGCCAGCTATGAGTTCAATAATTATTTATTCCAGTAGTTTCTCAACATGAGGTAAGTCAAATAAAACAATTAGTGGTGCTTTGTTTCCTCTTTATTAAAAAAGAAATTTGCAACTACATGTGAGAAGCTATTGGATTTGCTTTCAAGTCCAATAATTTCATTTATGGTTTAAATATCATATTCTCACTCAAAAGACCTTCTGGACCATTTCTGCTTCCCATTGCTATTTTAAAAAACCACCAAAATTAGTGGTGCAATATTTGATATATACATCTCCGTCTTCAATTTTCATAAGCATCTCAGATACAATGCATAGAAGCAGATCTCATTATCTTTTTATCAAACTCTATTCCTCCCTCTGCAGTTTCAGTCTCAGTAAGTGACCTTCCTATACATCAATAACCAATTAAAAAGCTAACTCCAGATGGAATATCTAGCCTCCCTCTTATGAATTAAAATTACAGCCATAAATTCAATTAAAATATTGGAAAACCCAGTATTGCAAAGATAAAATTTCTTCAAAAATTAATCTACAATTTCAACAAAGTTCCAATCAAAATTTAAACACTATTTTGATGAAACTCGAGAACCCAATTCTAAAATTCAAAGAGAAGGGAAAATGCAGGAGAATCACCAAGAAAATTTTAGGAAAAGAAAAATATGGGAAGACTTGCCTTACAATATGCCAAAACTATACTATCAGGCTGCAGTCCTCACAGTTATGAGATAACAGCACAAGAATAAAGAAATCATGCTCAGAAACAGGTCCATCCAACAGATGAAGGAGACAGATTAGTGGGAAAAGGATGGCCTGAATCTCAAGGAAATAGTACTGATACAATTGACTAAGCTTTTTAAAAAGATCAATAATTTATATCTAATTATTTACACAGTTTACACAAGTCAATTCCAGATGATTTTAAAACATAAAGTTATAACATGGATGAAACCTGAAAATGTTACAGAAAGTGAAAGAAGGCAGT
This sequence comes from Cephalophus harveyi, assembly GCA_006410635.1. Classification (NCBI taxonomy): domain Eukaryota; kingdom Metazoa; phylum Chordata; class Mammalia; order Artiodactyla; family Bovidae; genus Cephalophus; species Cephalophus harveyi. Next base: position 128,736 of record SJYT01023957.1, on the reverse strand, counting down.
CACAAAACATCACATATTATATAACCTCATTTATACATGTCCAGAATAAGCAAAAACTATAGAAACAAAAACTGGTTGCTTAGGATGGGGAAGTAGGAGCATCTTGAGGGGAAAGGGAAAGTGACTACAAATGAGTATAGGGGTTTTGGGGGGCACTGATCAGCATGTTCTAAAATTAATTGTGGTGAAGGTTGCACAATTTTATAAATATACTAAGAACTATTGAATAGGAGAACTAAGAACTACTTGAAACAGGAGAATGGTATGATATGTGATATATATCTCAATAAATTATTTTAAAATAAATTATATGACATAAAAACTTGGAGATCATACAAGAAAAGACCTTATTAACAAAGTTAAAAATCAAGCAATAACCAGAAAAAAATATCTGCAACATATATAAAAGAAAAATAATTGATATATGAACACACACCTTCACACACATACATACATACATACATACATACCTAGAAGGAAAAGACAATCAAATAGAAAATTAATAATAGCTATAAATGGACATTAAAGTTTGAAGATCATTCAATCTCATTATTAATGTAAAATACTATTTACATCAGTAAATTTTTGCACAACAAAGGAAACCATAAACCAAACAAAAAGACAACCCTCAGAATGGGAGAAAATATTTGCAAACAAACCACCAATTAAAGGGCTTAATCTCCAAAATATACAAACAGCTCGTGCAGCTCAACATATAAAAAAGTAAACAACCCAATCAAAAAAATCAGCAGAAAAATCTAAATAAACATTTCTCCAAAGAAGACATACAGATGAACAAAGAGTATTAAAAGATGCTCAACATCACTAATTATTAGAGAAACGCAAATCAAAACCTCAATGAGGTATCACCGGACATTGGTCAGAATGGTTGTCATCAAAAACTACAAACAATAAATCCTGGAGAGGGTTTGGAGAAAAGGAAACCCTCCTACACTCTTGGTGGGAATGTAAATTGGTACAACCACTATGGGGGTGCTATAAGGAGGTACCTTAAAAAACTAAAAATAGAGCTATCCTATGATCCAGCAATCCCACTCCTGGGGATATATCCTGACAAAATCATAATTTGAAAAGATACACGCACCCCAATGTTCATTGCAGTACAATTTACAATAACCACAACATGGAAGCAACCTAAATGTCTATTGACAGAAGAATGGATAAAGAAGATGTGGTACATACATACAATGGAATATTGTATTGTTCAGTCGCTAAGTCTTGTCCAACTCTTTGTGACCTCATAGACTGCAGCATGACAGCCTCCTCTATTCTCCACTATCTCCCAGAGTTTGCTCAGACTTATGACCATTGAGTCAATGATGCTATCTAACCATCCTATCCTCTGCAACCTTCTTCTCATTTTGCCTTCAACCTTCCAAGCATTGGGGCCTTTTCCAATAAGTAGACTCCTCCCACCAGGTGGCCAAAGTACTGGAGCTTCAGCATTAGTCCTTGCAATAAATATTCAGTGTTGATTTCCTTTAGGATTGACTGGTTTGATCTCCTTACTGTCCAAGGGACTCCAAGCATCTTCTCTACAATTGGAAAGTATCGATTCTTTGGCACTCAGTCTTCTTTATGGTCCAACTCTCATATTCATATGTGACAAAGGAAAAACCATAGCTTTGACTATACAGACCTTAGTCAGCAAAGTGATGTCTCTGCTTTATAATTCACTATCTAGGTTTGCCATAGCTCTCCTTCCAAGGAGCAAGAGCCTTTTAATTTCATGGCTACAGTCACCATCAGCAGTGATTTTGGAGCCCAAGAAAATAAAATCTGTTACTGTTTCTACTTTTTCCTCTTCTATTTGCCATGCAGTGATAGAACCAGATGCCACAATTTTCATTTTCTGAATGCTGAGCTTTAAGCTAGCTTTTTCACTCTCCTCTTTCTCTTTGCTTTCACTCTCATCAAGAGGCTCTTTACTTTCTCTTCACTTTATGCTATTAGGGTGGTATCATCTGCATATCTGAGGTTGTTGATATTTCTCTCAGCAATCTTGATTCCAGCTTGTGATTCATCCAGCCTGGCATTTCACGTGATGTACCCTGCGTATAAGTTAAATAAGCAGGGTGACAATATACAGCCCTGTCATACACCTTCCCCAGTTTTGAACAGTTTGTTGCTCCATGTCAGGTTCTGAATGTTGCTTCTTGACCTGCATATAGATTTCTCAGGAGACAGATAAGGTAAGGCCTGGTACTCCCATCTCGTTAAGAATTTTCCACAGCAGGATGTGATCCACACAGTCAAAGACTTTAGCATAGTCAATGAAGCAGAAGCAGATGTTTTTCTGGAACTCCTTTGCTTTCTCCATGAGCCAATGAATGTTGGCAATTTGATCTCTGGTTCCTCTGCCCCTTTGAAATCCAGTTTGTACATCTGGAAGCTCTTGGTTCATGTACTGTTAAAGCCTAAAGGATTTTGAGCATTAACTTGCTAGCATGTAAAATGAGCACAATTGTTCAGTAGTTTGAACACTCTTTGGCATTGCCTTTCTTTTGGATTGGAATGAAAACTGATCTTTTCCAGTCCTATGACCACTGCTAAGTTTTCCAAATGTGTGGGCATGTTGAGTGCAGCACTTTAACAGCATTATCTTTCAGGATTTGAAATATCTCAGCTGGAATTCTGTCACCTTCACTAGCTTTGTTTGACTTCACACTCCAGGATGTCCAGCTCTAGGTGAGTTACCACACCATCGTGGTTATCCAGATCATTAAGACCTTTCTTGTACAGTTCTGTGTATGCTTGCCATCTCTTCTTAATCTCTTCTGCTTCTATTAGGTCCTTAACATTTCTGTCCTATATTGTGCCCATCCTTGTATGAAACATTCCCTTCATATCTCAAAATTTTCTCTAGCCTTTCCCATTTTATTGTTTTTTGTTTGAAGATCATTCAATCTCATTATTAATGTAAAATACTATTTACATCAGTAAATTTTTGCACAACAAAGGAAACCATAAACCAAACAAAAAGACAACCCTCAGAATGGGAGAAAATATTTGCAAACAAACCACCAATTAAAGGGCTTAATCTCCAAAATATACAAACAGCTCGTGCAGCTCAACATATAAAAAAGTAAACAACCCAATCAAAAAAATCAGCAGAAAAATCTAAATAAACATTTCTCCAAAGAAGACATACAGATGAACAAAGAGTATTAAAAGATGCTCAACATCACTAATTATTAGAGAAACGCAAATCAAAACCTCAATGAGGTATCACCGGACATTGGTCAGAATGGTTGTCATCAAAAACTACAAACAATAAATCCTGGAGAGGGTTTGGAGAAAAGGAAACCCTCCTACACTCTTGGTGGGAATGTAAATTGGTACAACCACTATGGGGGTGCTATAAGGAGGTACCTTAAAAAACTAAAAATAGAGCTATCCTATGATCCAGCAATCCCACTCCTGGGGATATATCCTGACAAAATCATAATTTGAAAAGATACACGCACCCCAATGTTCATTGCAGTACAATTTACAATAACCACAACATGGAAGCAACCTAAATGTCTATTGACAGAAGAATGGATAAAGAAGATGTGGTACATACATACAATGGAATATTGTATTGTTCAGTCGCTAAGTCTTGTCCAACTCTTTGTGACCTCATAGACTGCAGCATGACAGCCTGCTCTATTCTCCACTATCTCCCAGAGTTTGCTCAGACTTATGACCATTGAGTCAATGATGCTATCTAACCATCCTATCCTCTGCAACCTTCTTCTCATTTTGCCTTCAACCTTCCAAGCATTGGGGCCTTTTCCAATAAGTAGACTCCTCCCACCAGGTGGCCAAAGTACTGGAGCTTCAGCATTAGTCCTTGCAATAAATATTCAGTGTTGATTTCCTTTAGGATTGACTGGTTTGATCTCCTTACTGTCCAAGGGACTCCAAGCATCTTCTCTACAATTGGAAAGTATCGATTCTTTGGCACTCAGTCTTCTTTATGGTCCAACTCTCATATTCATATGTGACAAAGGAAAAACCATAGCTTTGACTATACAGACCTTAGTCAGCAAAGTGATGTCTCTGCTTTATAATTCACTATCTAGGTTTGCCATAGCTCTCCTTCCAAGGAGCAAGAGCCTTTTAATTTCATGGCTACAGTCACCATCAGCAGTGATTTTGGAGCCCAAGAAAATAAAATCTGTTACTGTTTCTACTTTTTCCTCTTCTATTTGCCATGCAGTGATAGAACCAGATGCCACAATTTTCATTTTCTGAATGCTGAGCTTTAAGCTAGCTTTTTCACTCTCCTCTTTCTCTTTGCTTTCACTCTCATCAAGAGGCTCTTTACTTTCTCTTCACTTTATGCTATTAGGGTGGTATCATCTGCATATCTGAGGTTGTTGATATTTCTCTCAGCAATCTTGATTCCAGCTTGTGATTCATCCAGCCTGGCATTTCACGTGATGTACCCTGCGTATAAGTTAAATAAGCAGGGTGACAATATACAGCCCTGTCATACACCTTCCCCAGTTTTGAACAGTTTGTTGCTCCATGTCAGGTTCTGAATGTTGCTTCTTGACCTGCATATAGATTTCTCAGGAGACAGATAAGGTAAGGCCTGGTACTCCCATCTCGTTAAGAATTTTCCACAGCAGGATGTGATCCACACAGTCAAAGACTTTAGCATAGTCAATGAAGCAGAAGCAGATGTTTTTCTGGAACTCCTTTGCTTTCTCCATGAGCCAATGAATGTTGGCAATTTGATCTCTGGTTCCTCTGCCCCTTTGAAATCCAGTTTGTACATCTGGAAGCTCTTGGTTCATGTACTGTTAAAGCCTAAAGGATTTTGAGCATTAACTTGCTAGCATGTAAAATGAGCACAATTGTTCAGTAGTTTGAACACTCTTTGGCATTGCCTTTCTTTTGGATTGGAATGAAAACTGATCTTTTCCAGTCCTATGACCACTGCTGAGTTTTCCAAATGTGTGGGCATGTTGAGTGCAGCACTTTAACAGCATTATCTTTCAGGATTTGAAATATCTCAGCTGGAATTCTGTCACCTTCACTAGCTTTGTTTGACTTCACACTCCAGGATGTCCAGCTCTAGGTGAGTTACCACACCATCGTGGTTATCCAGATCATTAAGACCTTTCTTGTACAGTTCTGTGTATGCTTGCCATCTCTTCTTAATCTCTTCTGCTTCTATTAGGTCCTTAACATTTCTGTCCTATATTGTGCCCATCCTTGTATGAAACATTCCCTTCATATCTCAAAATTTTCTCTAGCCTTTCCCATTTTATTGTTTTTCTCTATTTCTTTGCATTGTTCACTTAGGAAGTCTTTCTTTTCTCTCCTTGCTATTCTCTGGAACTCTGCATTCAGATAGATATATCCTTTCCTTTCACTCTTGCTTTTGCTTCTCTTTCCTTAGCTATTTGTAAAGCCTCCTCAGACAACCACTTAGCTTTCTTGCATTTCTTTCTTTAGGACTTCCCTGGTGGCTCAGACGGTAAAGCGTCTGTCTACAATGCAGGAGACCCGGGTTCGAACCCTGGGTTGGGAAGATCCCCTGGAGAAGGAAATGGCAATCCACTCCAGGACTATTGCCTGGAAAATCCCATGGACAGAGGAGCCTGGTAGGCTACAGCCCATGGGGTCGCAAAGAGTCAGACACGACTGAGCCACTTCACTTCACTTCATTTCTTTCTTTGGGGTGGTTTTGATCACTGCCTCCTGTACAATGTTACAAACCTCCATTCACAGTTCTTCAGGCACTGTCTATTAGATCTAGTGCCTTGAATCTGTTTGTTACCTCCATTATATAATTATAAGGGATTTATTTGATTTAGGTCATAACTGAATGGCCTAGTAGTTTTCTCTACTTTCTTCAAATTAAGCCTGAATTTTACAATAAGGAGCTCATGATCTGAGCCACAATAAGTTCCAGGTCTTGTTTCTGCTGACCTTTTCCATCTTTGACTGCAAGGAATATAATCAATCTGATTTAAGTATTGACAATCTGGTGATGTCCAGGTGTAGAGTCATCTCTTGTGTTGTTGAATAAGAGTATTTGCTATGACCAATGGGTTCTCCTAACAAAATTCTGTTAGCCTTTGCCCTGCTTCACTTTGTACTCCAAGGCCAAACTAGCCTGTTATTCTGGGTATGTCTTGACTTCCAATCCCTATGATGAGATGGACATCTTTTTTTGGTGTTAGCTCTAGAAAATGCTATAGATCGTCATAGAAATGTCCAGTTTCAGCTTTTTTGTCATCAATGGTTGGGGCATAGACTTGGATTACTGTGATGATGAATGGTTTGCCTTCAAAACAAACAGATTATTCTGTCACTTTTGATAAGTATTACGTGGCCATAAAAAAGAATGAAATAATTCCATTTGCAGCAATATGGATGGACTTAGAAACTGTCATACTGAAAGAAGTCAGACAGAGGAAGAAAAATAGCATATGATATCACTTATATGTGGATTCTAAAAAGAAAGTAATACAAATGGACTGATTTACAAAATGGAAATAGAGTCACAGATACAAAAAACAAACTTATGGTTACCAGGGAGGGAAAGAGAGGAGGATAAACTGGGAGATGGGATTGACAAATACACATCACGATATGCAAAACAGATAAATAACAAGGACCTACTGTATGGTACAAGGGATTCTACTCAATACTCTGTAATGGCCCATATGGGAAAAGAATCTAAAAAAGAGTAGATTTATGTATATGTATAACTTATTCACTTTGCTGTATACAACACTGCAAATCAACTATACTCCAATATTTTTTTTAAAATCAGCATTTTTTTTGATCCATCAAATTGACAAAAATTATTTTAGGCTGATATACTTCTATTGCCACAGTTGTTGGGAAATGAGTATTTTCACAAATTGTTGTAGGAGTACGAGTTTGTCCATCTTCAGTTCAGTTCAGTTCAGTTCAGTCGCTCAGTCGTGTCCGACTCTTTGCGACCCCGTGGACTGTAACCTACTAGACTTCTCCGTCCGTGGGATTCTCCATCTTGCTGGAGGGTAATTGTGTGGTAATTTATTAAAACTTTATTTGTACTGACAATTTGGTCTAACAATTTCCCTCTAGTTATTTGTTCTGGAGATATATTCCTACATGTATATAACAAGCATGTGTAAGGATTTTATTTGGAGTATCATTTGTAGAAGTAAAAATCTGGAAACATTTTAAATGCCCATATTTTTTAATGTGGTTAAATCAAGATATGCCTATATACAGTAGCTTCAAAGGATGGGATATGTTGTGCTAAGTCACTTTAGTCATGTCCAACTCTTTGAGACCCTATGGACTGTGGTCTGCCAGGCTCCTCTGTCCATGGGATTCTCCAGGCAAGAATTCTGGAGTGAGTTGCCATGCCCTCCTCCAGAGGATCTTCCCGACCAAGGGATCAAATCTATCTCTCTTATGTCTCCTGCATTGGTAGGTGGGTTCTTTACCACTAGTGCCACCTGGGAAGGCGATATAGGTTTATAAGACGATATGTATAGGTTTATATTTACTGATACAGAAATTAATAACAACGGTTGGCTGGTTGTTTGTTTTTGAAAAAACTGATGTTGATATCTTGCTATATGTGTAGTTCTTTTTAAAAACCAGAAAATTATGTAACTAGGATGGTTAAAAATAAATAAAGATAATAATGTGTGATATATTAGTGGGGAATACTTTGAGAAAAATATTCAAACCAGACTTTGCATTGGTCTCCAGCAGAGATATTAAAATGGACTAATTTAGTTAAAATAAGAGTGTTTAAGGATCCTGTGATCCCACTTCTTAAAATTTACCTTGAGAATAAAAATGCACGTGTGCTCTCCCCTGCTGCTGCTGCTGCTAAGTCGCTTCAGTCTTGTCCGACTCTGTACAACCCCATAAACAGCAGCCCACCAGGGTCCCCTGTCCCTGGGATTCTCAAAAGTATCTATAGATATCCATTCCAAAATTTTTTAGTTAGAAAAAAAAATGGACACAAATTAAAAGTTCACATGTGAGGGGATGGCTATATAAGTTAAGATGGGTTCATCAAATAAAATTCACTATAGCCATTTGAAAAGATGTATTATTTTTTTTTTGACTTGGAAAATGTCTTTCAACATACGCTCAAGTGAATAAATCAGATAACATAATATACAGTTTGATTCCACTTGTGTAAAAAACAGTTTCCATAGCCTTGTGAATTTATATACATAGAGAAGTATCTTGAGAGATATTTAATGAGATATTGATATGGTAAATTAAAATGATAAAAATCATTAAACTTTTTGTTAAAAATGTAATATGTATTGAGACTATTTATGTAACATATACTCATTATTTCATTTGATCTCATTATCCTGTAAATCAAGAACTGTTATTATCTCCATTTTTTTACTCTTGAAATTGAGGATAAAAAATTTACGCAAGACTCTCCAGCTGTAAGTGATGGGGCTGAAATCTGTCTTTCTAAATCTGAAGCCCATGCTTCTAATCACTAGCTATTTTACTACTGTACTTCATGTATTTTCTTACATGTATTTTCATAAGTACTTTATAGATCATGGTTATCGTGGTTATCGTGTTTCTAAGCTTCACGGTTACCAAACACTAAAGTTACTGAGAACTGTACACTGGGATGGTCATGAAGACTAGAAAGAAGTAGACTAAAGATCAGGCATCGTCCTTCTCTTTCTCCTAGCAGACCCTGTTCCCACCAAGGCCAGGGTAGAGTCTACCCATATGCTTGGAAATGCAGCCCATATGGTGCTGGACACATAATATACAAAGACACACACTGCATTTTGTATGATATTTTGTGACCTCCCTCTTTCTACCTTTTGAGAATCCATAACTTCTTTTGCAAGACAGCAAAAGAGACACAGATGTATAGAACAGACTTTTGGACTCTGTGGGAGAGGGAGAGGGTGGGATGATCTGGAAGAATGGCATTGAAACATGTATACTATCATGTAAGAACGAAGCACCAGCCTATGTTCTATACAAGATACAGGATGCTTGGGGCTGGTGCATGGGGATGATCCAGAGAGAGGATATGGGGTGGGATGTGGGAGGGGGATCCAGGATTGGGAGCTCGTATACACCCGTGGTGGATTCATGTTAATGTATGGCAAAACCAATACGGTATTGTAAAGTAAAATAAAGTAAAAATAAAAGTGAAAAAAAAAAGAAAAAAAAAGCTGGACTAGATACTCTCAAATACCCCTGTCTCTTATACACATCTAGATGTGTATAAGAGACAGGTGATATATATCTCAATAAATTATTTTAAAATAAATTATATGACATAAAAACTTGGAGATCATACAAGAAAAGACCTTATTAACAAAGTTAAAAATCAAGCAATAACCAGAAAAAAATATCTGCAACATTTTATTTAAAAATTCAAATTGTGGGGAATTCCCTGGCAGTCCAGAGGTTAGGATGCCACGCTTTCACTGCTATGTACTATGTACAAGATACTATATGACCATAGTTTCATATCAACACTGCCAAGTGTCATCAACCCTATCTTACTGTCAAGGAAATTGTAGTCCAGATAAGTGACTCACACAAGTTAAAAAGGCAGGGACAGAAACAGAAATCCAATCCAGGGCAAATTGGCCCTAGAATTCACAGTCTTTTCATGCTATGGCAACACTACCTAGGTGGGGCCAGAATTTCCCACTGAATAGACATAGTTAATGTATATCAGTCTATGAACTACTATAAAACCAGTCATTGGGGTTCATCGGATAGAATCCTTGGTTGAAAAGAGGGAAGAGAATGAACATGGTAGTTTGGTCCTATTTGTCCCTTATGACACCAGTAGGAATTACGCAGTTATTTCTCATTACCTGGCTTTCATTCCTGCAATGAAATTTTCATGAGTAACAAAAATAACCTCACAAAGAAATAACTTGAAATGAATAATTATTGAAACAATATATGCTCTAGAATCCACATATTAGGGCACTGGGCAGCACCTTCATCCTCTGGCAGAGTGAGCATGCTTCAGGCACCCCACCCCCTCAAATCTCCTTTAAAAGGCCCAGATGCTAAAATTGCTCTAAAGCAGTTCTGAGAAGCCTCCAGCCTAATCATTTCATTCAATGCTCATTGGTGTTAAGTCGCTAAGTCATGTCCAACTCTTTGCAACCCCATGGACTGCAGCATGTCAGGCTTCCCTGTCCTTCACTATCTCCTGGAGTTTGTTCAGACTCATGTTCATTGAGTCAGTGATGCTATCCAGGCTATCCATGCTCATGACCACTGTGAAAATTAGCGATATTATTCCCAACTTAGAGACGAGGAAAAGGAAAGTTCAGGGTGGCAGAACAGCCCAACATCTAACATCAGAAATCCTCCTACTTAACAGCTAGGGAGACAAGGCACCTATTTCAGCTTGGTTCCATCCTATGACATCTGCAACTCTTGTGGTGCTGATAGATGTGCCACTAGTAGGGTCTGACAGTTGGAGTATAAGCATTGATTGGATTTGCCTTGCAAAAAGAGGTATAGTCTGTTGGCTTGGAGGGAAAGCAGATGGTGGGAAGAATGGATGATGATGGTGTAAGAGTCTGTCATTTTCTAAATGGTTGCTGCCAAGAAGAGAAAAGCAGCTGATGAAAATCATGTATTTCAACGTAAAGAGACTGGGAAATACTTCTTTTGTTTTAAAGACATTGCTTGTCATATTTGCAATAGAAAAATCTCTTTTTCAGAAAGAATAATACCAAAAGGCACTATATAATAAGCCACATTTTATAGTTACGTAGCTTACAAGGTCAGTAAAAGACAAAAGAAACAAGATTCACAAATGTCTTATTCAACACAAAAGTTATTCAAAGGCACAGAATTATAATAGGATACTGTAGTGTATGCTACTATGTTGATCCTGAAATTTTAGCAAAAATTGTTAAGACTAGCAAAACTGTAACAGAGAAAAAGAGAAAGTTTTCAAAATATTAACATGGACCTCTTCCCTCCAAGTGACCCAAGTGAAGATAACCCCACTTTGAAGCTCAAAATTAACAAACCTCAACCGCATTTGCAGAGATTTTAATCAGAGTTTAAGTTCCCTAATCTTGATTATAAGCAGACAAACAAGGGCTGCCAGACACATGAGAAAACTCTAATGTGAAAGATGGGCTTCCCTGATAGCTCAGTTGGTAAAAAATCCACTTACAATGCGAGAGATCCAAGTTTGATTCCTGGATCGGGAAGATCGCCTGGAGAAGGGATAGGCTACCTACTCTATTATTCTTGGGTTTCCCTTGTGGTTCAGCTGGTAAAGAATCTGCCTGCAATGCAGGAAACCTGGGTTCAATCCCTGGGTTGGGAAGATTACCCTGGAGAAGGGAAGGCTACCCACTCCAGTATTCTGGCCTGAAGAATTCCACGGACTGTACAGTCCATGGGGTTGCAAAGAGTCGGACACAAGTGAGTGACTTTCACTTTCAGTGTGAAAGATAAATATCAGGGCAAACAGGAAAAAAAAAAAAAACTTCAAGGAAACAAATAATACAAGAGAGGAATGCTTTTAAAAAACTGTAACTAGTATCTTCAGGGGCAAAAATTGCATTCCAGAAGCAAGAATAGAATCCTCCAAAAAAGAGCATTCAGAAAACAAAAAGTGTTCTTGAAATTTTTAAAAATGTAAAAATGAAAATTTTAATATAAAATAATTTAAAATGTCAACCATTATCTGAGCCTTCAATGAGTTATAAACTTTTTACAATAGTAACATTAAAGATTATTAATCACAGCTCAACATAGCAAATACAGTAAGTCTCCTACATATGAATGAATTCCATTCCGAGTGTGTGTTTGTAAGTCTAATTTGCTCCTAAGTCCAATAAGTTAGCCTGGATACCCAACTAACACCATCAGCTATATAGTATTATACTGTAATAGATTTATAAAACTTCACACAAATAATACATAAAAAACAAACACAAAAATAATATTTTCAATCTAACAGTACAGGACTTTGAAAAGTACAGGAGTATAGTACAACAGCTGATGTACTTGTTGATAATGGAAACATTGAAATATCACAAGAATTACCAAAATTTGACACAGAGACAAGTGAACAAAATGCTTTTGGAAAAATGCCACCAAGAGACTTGCTCTACACAGGTTGTCAGAAACCTTCTTATGTATCTGTGAAGCACAATAAAACAAGGTCTGCCTGTACTGTGGACCAAGAAAATCTCCTGCAAGTTAGAGAGAGAGGGAAAAATGGTCACACTCAAAATGTTAGGATTCAGAATGGCTTTGTACTTCCCAAGACCAACACTGGAATCCAGAAGACAGTAAAATAATGCCTTTAAAATTTTGAAGGAAAATTACTTCCAACTTAGAATTAAATACTCAGCCATAAATTATAGATAGGGTAAAATTAAAACACTTTTAGAAATGTAAAATCTCAAAAACTTTCTTTTCTATACTTTTCAGGAAGCTATTAAAGATGCCTTCAACTATGTAAGGGGGTAAAAGGAGAAGGAATATATAGGAATCAAGGAAGAGGTGAATCAAAACAAGAGTGAGAAAAAGGGGAATTTTCAAGATGATAGTGAAGAAAAAGTCCTAATGATAACAGGGCAACAAGTATACAGATGAATGAAATAATACAATTCAAGGGACTGGTGTGGCAATGGCTGCCATCCTGATTCCCTCTGCTATACTATCTGCTAAGAGAAACAAAAGAAAGCAATGCCAAAGAATGCTCAACTACCACACAATTGTGCTCATCTCATATGCTAGTAAAGTAATGCTCAAAATTCTTCAAGCCAGGCTTCAGCAATATGTAAACCGTGAACTTTTTAGATGTTCAAGCTGGTTTTAGAAAAGGCAGAGGAAACAGAGATCAAATTGCCAACATCCACTGGATCATGGAAAAAAGCAAGAGAGTTCCAGAAAAAACATCTATTTCTGCTTTATTGACTATGCCAAAGCCTTTGACTGTATGGATCACAATAAACTGTGGAAAATTCTGAGAGAGATGGGAATACCAGACCACCTGACCTGCCTCTTGAGAAACCTATATGCAGATCAGGAAGCAAGAGAACTGGACATGGAACAACAGACTGGTTCCAAACAGGAAAAGGGGTATGTCAAGGCTGTAAATGGTCACCCTGCTTATTTAACTTATATGCAGAGTACATCATGAGAAACGCTGGGCTGGAAGAAACACAAGCTGGAATCAAGATTGCCGGGAGAAATATTAATCACCTCAGATATGNAGAAGGGGACGACAGAGGATGAGATGGCTGGATGGCATCACTGACTCGATGGACATTAGTCTGAGTGAACTCTGGGAGTTGGTGATGGACAGGGAGGCCTGGCGTGCTGCAGTTCATGGGGTCGCAAAGAGTTGGACCCGACTGAGTGACTGAACTTAACTGAACTGAAGAGAAACAAAAAGCAAGTTACAAGTTCAGAAAGCCCACTGAGTCTTGGAATGAGGCCAAAAGTTATCCAAAAATGATCATTGTCCAGCCAGCCTAGAATGATCTCTAGGGGGCAATGTCTCAAAATGTATATATAAGAACTGATAGATTAGCTGTTGTGATAAACTTTGTGCAAAGTTTTAGCAAAAGGCTATTAGAAGAAATGGAAATTACTAAAAATAAATACAAAGAAAAATTAGCAAATGAAAAAACAGGCATTCTTAATTTTATCAAAAATAGAGAGTAAGGAAGGAAAGATAACCATATATACAGAGATGCTCAATTATAAAGAATATTAGAATAATCATCATATTAATTTAACCAAAATTACAGTAGAACTATATTGGGAAAATAAGAAAGGAGGAACAAAATGATGGCAGAATAAAGAGGTAGATATATCTTTCATAACAAGAATTTAAAAGGAATTCCCTGGCAGTCCAGTGGTTAAGAATCTGTGCTTCCACTGCAGGGGGCGCAGGTTTCCTGTGGTTGAGGAAGTAAGATCCTGCCTGCCATGCAGTTAGGCCAAAAAATTTAAAAATAAAAGAAAATAAAAGAGTTTAAATAAATAATGTCTAAAATAAACAAATCAAAAGGTAACAATGTAATGCATAGTTTTTAGAGCTCCGGAGACATGTTAAGGCCAGAACAGCTTTAAATGAATTGAAAGTCACTACCTTTGGGGACTGGGACCAGGGGAAGTGAGATGGGGTAAGTCAGGAAACAGTTAAATTTTGAAATAGATCTTTGACTAATATTGGCCATTTTAAACTATTGTGAGTTTAAACTATTAAACAATACATACATACAAAGCTTTAATTTAAAATTTAAAATGAAAATATAGAAAAGAAAAATGTTGAACTTCCAATATAAACAAGTAGGCTCTCAAGTTATTGAGTATTAAAAAGAGACATGATGTTATTTGACCCCTGACTGGGTAGGGTATAATACAGATTACACCTGAAATAACCAGCACTTTTCACGATAAATATTTTCACTTGTATTTCTGTGGTGCTTTCATCTTTTTTCACTGTTTGCATAGTCAGTGATCCAATCTTCTCCAGGATGCAGAATTTCACCCACAGACAGAACAGGATCTGTTACTTGCTCACATTATTTGTCTGAAACTCAATGGTACAGGAGACCATTACCCTCTTCGAGGAAAGAAGACACTCTTCACTGTGTATGTAACCTGCATGGCCTTGAATAATGTAAGCCCACTGGCACTGTATAATACTTTACAATTTTCAAAGTACTTTCGCATGTTTTAATTGATCCTGCAACAGCTCTGAAAGGCCAGACAGAAGCTCAGAGAGGTTAAGTGACTTCCCTAAGGTCACTCAGCTGGTCACAGCACAGCCATGAGTAGATTCATCCACTTGGGACTCACTTCACCTATCACGCTATACAGCAATCTTGTTTTCACATTTCATAAAGTTTACTAAGCTCTGACTGCTGGCTGCTGAATGACCAGATGGTGGGAAAAAGCATGTGTGTGAATTTATTTCTCTAAAGTCCAGCCACTGTGTCCAGACTCAGCCTTAGAACAAACAGCCGTCTGCTCAGAATACCAACCCCAGAACCTGTCCTGAAAATAGCACAAATTTCAGGTATTAGGACTTTTACACATTCAAGTTTCTCTTCTAAAATTGGAAATGTCCCTGAAAAAGAGAGTAAGTACCTTACCACTTATCCTGACTAGTCAGGATGGGTTGACAGCCTGCTGAAAATAAGCCTGAGATACTGGAAGATGATTAAGGGAGGAAGAAAGAGGCACGGATTTATCCTAATTCCATGTTGTTCCTGGAGTTAACCTCGGCCATCTTAGCCAGAATTATTTTACAAGATTCCTTTAGTAGGAACATCGTAATGGTCCAACTCTCTTTTTGTGATTATATAGAGTGACTGAGGGAGAAAAAAACAACAACAAGCAAAACGCAAAAAATCCCCCACACAATTCAGGTCACTGAGAAATATTTAGGATAAACTGGCATTAGAATCATTATTTGTGTGTCAATTTAGAAGCAACTGGATATTGTCCAATGTATGGGGAGTGTGTCAAGACTCAGAGAAGAGCAGAACCTAAAATGAGCTGTGATTATCACTTGGAGATAAAAGTTCAGCTCAACTCTGGTTTTCAAGCCAGAGTGCTGTACCTTTAAAAAAAATTTTTTTTTTTTAAATATTTACTTAGCTGTGCTGGGTCTTAGCTGCAGCAATCGGGATATTTGATCTTAGTTGTGGCATGCAGGAACTAGTTCCATGCCCAGGGATTGAACCCAGGCCCCCTGCATTGGGAACAGGGAGTCTTAACCACTAGACCACCAGGGAAGTCCCTAAAAATTTTTAATAAGTATTATACATACATTTAGATTTATAGCCTATTAGAACCCATTTGTGCCAGCTCTGTGTACACTGAGTAGCAAAGTCCACGCAGATTTAAACATAGAGCAAAGGATAATTATAAGATATCAGGGATTCTGCTGTTCTTCACATATTTTAAAGGCATAACATACAGAGGTTACATAACTGCCTTTACGGAAAACCCTGCATTCAGAGCTGTTTCCGAAGCCTGTTCGCAGCTGAGTGTTTACTAAATCAAGCACTAAAAACTAGATTTACACTGGTTGTTCAGAGCTGAAAGCCAGCTGCAGCTGCCATTAGAGCAATTCAATTTCTTTTTTATAAAGCACAAGTAAGGCTCAATTTACTAAAGTTTTATTTCCTTTTTATGCATCCCATATGCTAGGGGAAAAAATTAAGTTTATGAGATTAAAAATGAGTTTTATGCTAAATGTTTACGAAGTTTCAGCTGGTTGCATTTGCAAGCCCTCAAACCCACCAAGTTCAGCTTCTGTTTTTGTTTTTTTTTCCCCCATTTCAACAAAAGAAAGTCTTTGTGTCTGTAAAAGGACATTTCCCCAGTCCCCTTTTCTGTACTCCTCTAGATCTGCCTTCTTCTTTCACATTATGCAACTTTATAACAGTTGAGATACATAAATAACTTCCTTCACCATGTCAAAATCTTTAGAAGGAATGTTTCTGTATGGACTCAGTTGTTTTTTTTTTTAATGATTCTTTTTCCCTTCCATTCACTGTCTTGATTTAGCTAGTCTAGTGATGTTTCTTCATTTCTGTGATCATCTCTAAAAAAGCAATATAGTTTTTACTTGATAAAAGAAACATCTAGACAGCTAACTACTGCTGATTTGGAAAGAGTACATTTCATCACTTAATTACAAACTTCAATAGCCTAGAAAAGATGAGTGTTGCATTTCTTTGCTCCAAAATTAATAGGTACATAGAATTATTATTTTTTAAACACTGCATACTTAATTCAGGAGACCCCAAGATAGACATTATTATAGATCTCACTTTGCAAATTCTTCCTTTCTCTGAAATCCTTTGGCCTTTCTTAGGATCAGTTTTTTAAATTCCTCCAGCTCAGATTAAGCTCTTGGAGAACCTATCATCTTAAGAAACATTCATTGAAAATGCCAGGGTAGAAAAATACAAAGATGAAAAAGGCTTCTTGTAAGGCCAGAGAAACCACCCAAGTTATCAATGGAGTAAGTCCATTAATGTTCAGTAACTCCTCCTGCCTCTACTTAACTGTCAGAAAAGTCAACTTTCAAGTCCTCTTGGTAGCAGTAAAGGAGATTCTAAGAAGTCTTAAAGTATAAAATTGGAAAAAGGAAGGAGGAAAAAAATTAACATGCAGACATCAGAGTAGGCGACAGATGAGAAGGGTCCTGTGAGAACAAGTTGTTATGCTGATTACGGGTACTCAGGTCTGTCCAAGCATGTCACAGAAGGTTCCTAAATTTTATGGCATGAAGGGTTCTCAGCTGGGTAGAGCTCACAGAACCTCCAGCACTGAGATTCTTGAGCAAAGAGAGAAAAGAAGGTCATCTCCCAGGCCTTGTCCTACATGAGGGAAGAGTTGACATGGACCAACTTAAGCCAGAAACACTAGCTAAAGAATTCTCTAGGAATGTGAATCAAATAATCTCATTCCAACCGGCAACTCTTGGCAAATAGGATGGTTTACACAGCAGAAGGCAAGAATACCAAATAGAAGTGAACAAACCGCACGCAGGAATGAAAGTTGAAAGACGCTTACAACACTGATCAGTCTCAACCCACAGCCTACAGTACCAAAGGTGGAGCACATTGGAGATGACCTTAGACCCTTGTTTGGAAGTGCTTCTAGCAGTAAAGAAGAGTGCCTGGGACTTGACCAGGAGAGGGAGGAACTTAAAGGCTGGGTTGCCTTGATTTTACAGTAAGACCATAGATCACTTTTCATTGGCATGTTAACGATCCCTCACACTGCTTTAATTGTACTCTTTCAAAATATTACAGCTTAGAACACGAGAGTCACACCAACAAATTATCAACCATACCCTTGATTTTGGAATTCAAATCCTCAGTTGGGCTCCCCTGGTGGCTCATTGGTAAAGAATCTGCCCGACAATGCAGGAGATGCAGGAGACATGGGCTCAATCCCTGGGTTGGGAAAATCCCCTGGAGGAAGAAATGGCAACCCACTCCAGTATTCTTGCCTGGGAAATTCCATGGACAGAGGAGGCTGACAGACTACAGCCTATGGGGTTGCAAAGAGCTGGACACAACTGAGTGACTGAGCACACACGTAGCATCCTCAGTTAGAGGAAACAAGACTTTATGAAACCTTGTACTTATAAAACCAACTGAAAAAATTAAGATCTGATTGGTAAGATGTTACTCACAATTCATCAGAAACTTCAGAAGAGGGGCTTTCCTCGTAGTCCAGGGACTAAGACTGTGTGCCCAATGCAAGGAGCCCGGGTTCAATCCCTGATCAGGGTGCTAAATCCCACATATTGCAATGAAGATGGAAGATCCCACATGCTACAACTAAGATCCAGCGAGATAAACATGCAAATTTTTTTAAAAAAGAAGAAGAAAGAATGAAACTTGAAAAGACAGAGGGTCCCACATATGTAGGAGTGGTCAGAGAAGTTTTTCCAGAAGGCATGAATCTTGAAGGATACACAGCATTTGGATAGAAAATTGAAGATATTTCCAGCAAGGGGGAGATATGAGCTACAGCATTTGATACAGGTGTGAGAATGTCTGCATTCTCTTCCTTGGTAGCTTCCCTGGTAGCCCAGTTGGTAAAGAATCCGCCTGCAATGCAGGAAGACTCCAGTTTGATTCCTGGGTCAGGAAGACCCCTTGGAGAAGGGATAGATCCCCACTCCAGAATTCTTGGGATTCCCTGGTGGCTCAGTCAGTAAAGAATCCACCTGCAATGCAGGAGACCTGGATTTGATCCCTGGGTTGGGAAGATCCCCTGAAGGAGGGTATGGCAAACTACTACAGTATACTTGCCTGAAGAATCCCCATGGACAGAGGAGCCTGGTGGGCTGAAATCCATGGGGTTGCAAAGTCAGACACAGCTGAGAGGCTAAGTACATGCACACATGAGAATATCATGTTTGCAGAAGGAAGGACAGCAGGAGGAGGCCAACCAGAGACCAGGGCTAGGAGAGTTGCATTAGATAACATCTGAAAAAGGGATTGGACTCAGGATTTGGAATACTGTCAACAACAGATTGATGAGCAGTGACAAGCCTTTAAAGGTGATGAAAAGAAAAATGAAGGAGCATCTTAGAGAGAGTGGTCTGGTGATAGAACAGCAGGACAGAGCCGAGGGGAATGAAGACAGATCACTCAGGGGACAGCAATAATGATCCAGGCATGAGATAACCAAGCAGAAGCTGGAAATTGCAAGCCACAAGGAGAAAAAAGTTGGGGTATTTCTTCTCCCCACACCACCTCACCCCATCCCACGCCTTATGAGATTTCAGCAATGCCTACGTTCCTCTAGGAACTGGTGAGTGGTCCTACTTCATTAAATTCAGCTCTCTCTGGACTCTCACAACATTGCTTACTCCTTTTCAAGACTAGGGGTGGTAACTGCATCCCAGTGTGTCAGCACCTGGGAGCTTCCCCATCACTTTATGGTTTCTTTAATTTTATCTCTGTGTATTTTTTTTTTTCAAATGGGCCATTTACATCTCTGCAGACTCTGATGAATATAAATACCAAAACATTTTGGAAAGAAAAGTAGAGAAGTCATGAGTTGGACTGGAAGAAAAAGAAGGCTGATGAATATACTTTTGAGCACAATGACTCAGAAAATATAGCATAAAAATATAAAGCAGTGCTTAGGAATCAAGACTCTTAGGACCTGGGTTCCCCCACTTTGCAGCTGTGTGATGCCAGTTGGGGGTGTATGGCTTCACACCTCTAGGCCCGAGTTCCTTCATCTGTAAAATAAGGATTACTACTGTTTTAAGGACTAAATGAGTGAATACATATAAAGTGCTTAGCATGGTTCCAGATTTCATGTACATGATGTTTAAACATTTTCCATTTACAAGAATTCACATGGGGATTATTATGAACTAAATCTTATATACTTTGAGCTTAATAGTGACAACAGAATACTTAAATGGAAATTTCCAGAGAACACTTGGAAATAAATACTACATTTGGGTAAGAGCAAATTACTAAGGTATAGACAGATAAACTATGAAAATAGATGACCTTTTCAAAGGGAAGAACACATCAAAAGAACAGCTGAGTTCTGAAAAATAAGCTCTGGAGAAATGTAGAGTGAGTAGGCAGAAGGATGATGAGAGATGAAAAAAAGAAGAAGGAAAAAAGAAGCAGAAGAGGTGGTATTAGGGAAGATAAAAGAACCAGTGAAGTGAAATGAAGGGAAAGTCACTCAGCTGTGTCTGACTTTTTGCAACCCCACGGGCTATACAGTCCATGGAATTCTCCAGGCCAGAATACTGGAGTAGGCAGCAGTTTTCTTCTCCAGGGAATCTTCCCAACCCAGCAATCAAACCCAGGTCTCCCACATTGCAGACAGATTCTTTACCAGCTGAGCCACCAGGGAAGTCCAAAAGAAACAGAGGCAGTGAAAATGACAAGTGTCTTCTAACTTGGCAAAGAGATTACCTGGGTGTTCAAGACATGAACTTGAGAGAATGGAGTAGAACTGGGGGAGGGAAACTTAGGTATTTTATTAAAAAAAAATAATAGAGGAAATAGGTACAGCCAACAGTACATCCAAAAAAAAGGCAATGCCAAAGAATGTTCAAACTATCACATAATTGCACTCATCTCACATGCTGGCAAAGTAATGCTCAAAATTCTCCAAGGCAGGCTTCAACAGTACATGACCTGTGAACTTCCAGATGTTCAAGCTGGATTTAGAAAAGCCAGAGGAACCAGAGATCAAATTGCCAACATCTGTTGGATCATCAAAAAAGCAAGAGAGTTCCAGAAAAATACCTCTTCTGCTTTATTGACTATACCAAAGCCTTTGACTGTGTGGGTCACAACGAACTGTGGAAAATTCTGAAAGAGATGGGAATACCAGACCACCTGACCTGCCTCCTGAGAAATCTGTATTCCGGTCAAGAAGCAACAGTTAGAACTGGACATGGAACAACAGACTGGTTCCAAATAGGGTAAAGAGTAGTACATCAAGGCTATATACTGTCACTCTGCTTATTTAACTTATATACAGAGTACATCATGTGAAATGCCAGGCTGGATGAAGCACAAACTGGAATCAAGATTGCTGGGAGAAATTTCAATAACCTCAGATATGCAGATGACACCACTCTAATGGTAGAAAGTGAAGAACTAAAGAGCCTTTTGATGAAAGTGAAAGAGGAGAGTGAAAGAGTTGGCTTAAAACTCAACATTCGGAAAACTAAGATCATGGCATCTGGTCCCATCAATTCATGGCAAATAGATATGGAAATAATGGAAACAGTGAGAGAGTTTATTTTCGGGGGCTCCAAAACCACTGCAGATGGTGACTGCAGCCATGAAATTAAAAGACGCTTGCTCCTTGGAAGGAAAGTTATGACCAACCTAGACAGCATATTAAAAAGTAGAGACATTACTTTGCCAGCAAAGGTCCGTCTAGTCAAGGCTATGGTTTTTCCAGTAATCATCTATGGATGTGAGAGTTGGACTATAAAGAAAGCTGAGCACTGAAGAATTAACACTTTTGAACTGTGATGTTTGAGAAGACTCTTGAGAGTCCCTTGGACTGCAAGGAGATCCAACCAGTCCATCCTAAAGGAAATCAGTCCTGAATATTCACTGGAAGGACTGATGCTAAAGCTGAAATTCCAATACTTTGGTCACCTGATGCGAAGAACTGACTCATTGGAAAAGACTCTGATGCTGGGAATGATTGAAGGCGGGAGGAGAAGGGGACAACATAGGATAGGATGGTTGGATGGCATCACCGACTCAATGGACATGAGTTTGAGTACTCCGGGAATTGGTGATGGACAGGGAAGCCTGGCTTGCTGCAGTCCATGGGGTCGCAAAGAGTGGGACACGACTGTGTGACTGAACTGAACAGTAGATCACTCTATGTTTTTTTCCCCAGGCAGCAACAGACATTCACGTATTTTTTAAAATTTATTTGGCAGTGCCAGGTCTTAGTTGCCACATGTGGGATTTAGTTCCCCAACCAGGGATTGAACCTCAGGTCCCCTGCCTTAGGAGCATAAAATCTTAGCCACTGGATCACCAGAAAAGTCCCAGACAAGCGCATATTTAAATAGAAAGAGGAAGAAATTAAAAGAAAGAGAGAAAGCAAAAATTTCAGGGAAATAAAGAACAAGTGAGGTTGCAAAATGCTTCTGTGAAAAGATAAGAACTAGGAATAGAAATCAAATCAGAATTTCTCTGGGAAAGAGAAATCAAAATTCTAAGTATTTGCAGGGTTTTCCCACCCTAATGCAATTTTTTCATTTATGACAAAGCTAACTACTGAGATTTTAATTATTACGGTCCAGGTGGGAATCTGAGCAATTTTAAAACAAAACCAAAAAATGGCAACCTATACCCTTTCATTACAAAATAACATTGTGGTTAAAAATATGGTTTTTAGAGTAAGACCGGCTGAGTTTATATTCTCACATTTGTCACTTGGTAGCTATATGCTTTGGGGCAAATTACTTTCTCTTTCTCTACCCAAATTTCCATATTTCTAAAATGGAGATAATAATAGTATTGGCTTCATTGGGCCACTCTGAGGAATAAATGAGATAATGCAAATTAAATGTTAAGAACAATGCCTGGGATATAGTAAAGATTCGATAATCCTTAGTTATTATTATTCACATACATTCACCTTGTACAATAATTATATCTCAATTCTTTCTCCTCAGGGCCGTACTCTGATTTCTTGCAACTCAAAGAGAACATTAATACAAAATCCCTTGATAACCATGCCCCAGGATAATGTAAATTCAGATATAATGCAGTTGGATATTGGCAAGTGTCTTTATCTTTTGCCGTGGGGCAGGGCAGGCAAAGTTCTCACCTTCTGGAGGCAATAAGACTGGGTGGAGAAACTAGGCAACTCTGTCACAGAACATAGGAGTATAAAATTAGCATCGCCACATCCACAGTAATCTCAGCCCAATTTCCCCCATACCGGGCTGAAGAAATGGGCATCAAGTGACCCAGTGAGGTCTGGAATTCCTAGTGCTGACTTGAAAGTTCAGTCTAGCTAGCCTCAAGACCCAGAATTATGCCTATATATGGACATTCAATTGAAATGTAAAAGATTTTAAAACTTAACTGAAAAAACATACCAATAAAACAGAATATTATACAATATACAGTATTATTAAATGAAAATGGTATACTGTCCACAATATTAGTAGTATATATGAGCAATACATTATGAATTTAATACATTTAATTTTTTGGAAGAGTTTTAGGTTCACAGCAAAATACAAAGAGTTCCTATACACCCCTCTACTCCCACATTTACACAGCCTCCCACACACACTATCCAGAACCTCAGTGGTACATTTATAACTATCTATGAACCAGCATGTACATCATTATCTCCCAAAGCCCACAGCAGATTCACTATTCTTTTTTATTGGAACATACTTGCTTTACAATATTGTATTAGTTTCTGCTGTACAACAAAGTGAATCAGCCATATGCATACATATATGCCCTCCCTCTTGGACCTCCCTCCCACCCCAATCCCATCCCACCCCTCTAGGTCATCACAGAGCACCATGCTGAGCTTCCTGTGCTGCTTGATATCAGCTTCCCACTATCTCCTACTGATATTTAGCCAGAATGGCACCAAACTGCATGTGGAACCAGGAAGGATTTAAATGGTGTGATCAACCAGCTGCACAGGCTCACCTCCTGACTTGATTTATTTTGCAACCATGTTGACTCCATATTTACGCTATTAGAACTTTGGTACCTTCATTTATCAACTTACAGTAGGGTTTTCCTATACTTCAGTTATCTTCAGAAAATTCTTCTAAATTGATTAATAGCCTTTTAAACCTGTTAGATTTTCTCTTTGCCCTGGCCAAATTCTGATTTTCTTGAGGGCAGGGTTCATTTTAATCAAGTTGTGCTTTTTCTCTCCCCAGTCTCCTACTGTGTCCAGCACAATGTTGTAAAGAAAATAGTTACCATAGCAACACAAGAAGAAGGCTCATGGAGCTTACAAGGGATTTAGCCTCACCCTACCATTCCATCATCTCCATATCTCCATCAACCTCTACCCATTCCTACTTTCAAACAGATTTTGCCTCTAATTCCCTTTCTCATAGAAATTCTGGAGCAACTTCTGAGTTGGTACTAAATAAATGTCGCTGAAATTTTCTGATTTGACCAGTATGCTGGATGCCTTTTTGTGTCCCTCAAGTGCATCGCTAGCTCTCCTCTGTGGGGAATTAGCTCTCCAGCAGCTAATCCAACTGAGTCAGGGTCCCAAGAGGAAAGAGACAGAGATCCTGAGACTAATTCAGTTGACCTACAAGTAAAGGCAAATGCTGTTTTGATAGCTAATTGCTAAATGTTATCAAGAGAGAGTGCTTCCCAGGTAGCACAGTGGTAAAGAATCTGCCTGCCAATGCAGGAGATGCAAACGACTTAGGTTCAATCCCTGAGTCGAGAACATCCTCTGGAGGAGGAAATGGCAACCCACTCCAATATTCTTGCATGGAGAATCCCATGGACAGAGGAACCTGGCAGGCTACAGTCCATGGGGTCCCAAAGAGTCAGACACAACTGAGTCTGCACACTTCATCAAGAGAGAAACAGCTCAAATAGAGGAGGGGAAAGGAAACAGGCTGAAAACAGGTACTTGGCCAATTCCTAGAACTGAAAACATAAAAATCCAAATTGTACCCAGTCTTCCATTTGAGCCTTCACAAGATCCCACACAGCAACTCTCCTCTCTTGCATCTGAAAAAGTCTTTTCCAGTCTTTTTGGGACAATCAAAGGCTTTCGAAGTTGCCCATTCAGACATCTGCCAGCATTTGTTACGGATGCTTCAAAGTTCACAATGGAGCAGTCTCCACCCAGGAATCACTCTATCAGAATGAAATGATTGCCTCCCTCCCACCCTAGCTTATGTCAGTTTAGGTTACCATCTTTCATTTCTCTCACCCACCAATCTGTTCTGCTACAAGTGGGTGGATAATGGCTCCTCCTTGGCAGTGTCTTTTATCGACACTAATATAGCACTGCCATCTTCGTTTTTCTTATTGATTGTTGCAGAATTGATGCTGCCCTGGGTGTAAACTCCAAACAGGCTAATGAGCAAATGGTGCATGGTTTTATTCATCTTTGAATGGATCGATTGACTAAAAGACTTTGTTTATTCATTCAGTATCCAGGTGCTGCTTTTAGCTTCAAGGAGTTGACAGAGCATTTGGGGAGACATAGAAGTGAGTACAGGGATTTCCCTGGTAGTCCAGTGGCTAAGACTCCATGCTCCCAATGCAGGGGGGCCTGGGTTTCATCCCTGCTCAGGAAATTAGATCCTGCATGCCACAACTATGATCAAAGATAACTGCGTGCAGCAACTAAGACCCAGTACAGCCAAATAAATAAATTTTTTAAAAAAGAAAAAGAAGTAAGCATAGAGTAGAAAGGTTAGGAAAGGCTTTCTCAAGGAGCACCTGGGACTTTCCTGGCAATCCAGTGGTTAAGACTCCACACTTCCACTGCAAGGGGCATGGGTTCGATCCCTGGTTTTGGAACTAAGATTCAGCTGAATTGTGAAAATGTGTAGGCAAGAATCATGAGGATGGCTTTCACAGAAGGAGCTGCCCTCCCTTTTGCATGGAGGCAAAAGGGAGCACAGCTTATTCAGGGAGCAATAAGTGGCTGGAAAGTAGAGAGGCAGTAAGCAGGGGACTGGCTAAAGATAATGTTGGAGCAAAAGGAAGCCCTTGAACTTTCAGTTCTTTGGCAAGGGAGGTAATGAAAGATTTTCTTGAACGTTATGAGATGTTTGATTTAGAAAGCTAGCTCCAGAAAGGAGGACTGATATCCAGTGCTGGATAACTTAAGTTTGGGAGAAAAGTTAAGAGGCTATTAAAATAGGCCATATGAAAAATGATAAAGATATTGACTGAGGAGGTCTTGGTAAGGATGGAAAGAAAGAGATGCATTTGAGAAATAATAAATAGGTAACATAATGCCTGATAAGATGTGAGGGGGTCAGAAAATGAAGGGGTAATGATTCATGGGTTTGTGGCTTGAGCACCAGATAGGCTGTGAGTCCACTCTCTGACCCAGGGAATATGAAGAACTCAGGAAGAGTTTAGTTGACATTGCATTGACACCGAGGTTTTCACAGGACTTTTAAGAGTAAATCTCAATATACAATTAGATACTAAGTTCAAGAAAGAATTCAGTAATAGAGATGTAAGTCTGGAAGCCCTTCATGCAATGGTAGGAGCTCAAATTATAAGGGGAAGATAAATTCATTCAAAGAGCCTCTAAAGAAAACAAATAACCCAATCAAAAATGGGCAGAAGAGCTAAACAGACATTTCTCTAAAGAAGACATACAGATAGCTAAAAAACACATGAAAAAAATGTTCAACATTGCTTATTATTAGAGAAATGCAAATCAAAACTACAGTGAGGTATCACCTCACATGGGTCAGAATGGCCATCATCAACAAATCTACAAATGATAAATGCTGGAGAGGATGTGGAGAAAAGGGAACCCTCTTGCACTGTTGGGAATGTAAACTGATACAGCCACTATGGAGAACAGTATGGAGATTTCTTTAAAAGCTAGGAATAAAACTACCATATGACCCAGCAATCCCACTACTGAGGAAACCAAAATTGAAAAACACACATGTACCCAAGTGTTCACTGCAACACTATTTACAATAGCCAGGACATAGAAGCAACCTAAATGTCATCAATACAAGAATGGATAAAGAAATTGTGGTACATATTTACAATGGAATATTACTCAGCCATAAAAAGGAAAGAATTTGAATCAGTTCTACTGAGGTGGATGAACCTAGAGCCTGTTATACAGAGTGAAGCAAGTCAGAAAGAAAAAAACAAATATAATGTATTAACACAAACATACGGAATCTAGAAAAATGGTACTGATGAACCTTTTTGTAGGGCAGCAATAGAGACATAGAGGACTTCCCTGGTGGCTCAGACCGTAAAGCATCTGCCTACAATGTGGGAGACCCATTTGATCACTGGATCGGGAAGATCCTCTGGAGAAGAAAATAGCAACTGACTCTAGTACTCTTACCTGGAAAATCCCATGGACGGAGGAGCGTGGTAGGTTACAGTCAATGGGGTCGCAAAGAGTCAGATGCAACTAAGCAACTTCACTTTCACTTTCAATAGAGACATAGAGAACAGACTTGTGGATACAGTAGGGGAATGAGAGACTAGGACGAATTGAGAGAGTAGCATTGAAATATACAAATTACCATATGTAAAATAGCTGCTGCTGCTAAGTCACTTCAGTCGTGTCCGACTCTGTTTGACCCCATAGACGGCAGCCCACCAGGCTCCCCCGTCCCTGGGATTCTCCAGGCAAGAACACTGGAGTGCGTTGCCATTTCCTTCTCCAATGCAAAAAAGTGAAAAGTGAAAGTGATGTCATTCAGTCATGTCCCACTCTTAGCGACCCCATGGACTGCAGCCTACCAGGCTCCTCCATCCATAGGATTTTCCAGGCAAGAGTACTGGAGTGGGGTGCCATTGCCTTCTCCGATGTAAAATAGCTAGCCAGTAGGAATTTGCATATAACACAGGAAACTCAAATCTGGTGCTCTGTGACAACCTAGAGGGATGGAATAGGGTGGGAGGTGGAAGGGAGGTTCAGGAGGGAGGGGACATATGTAGACTTATGGCTGATTCATGTTGATATATGGCAGCAACTGACACAAAATTATAAAGCAATTATCCTCCAATTAAAAATAAACTTTTAAAATGACAAACAGCCTCTGAAGAATGAGAAGAAGGTGGAGAATCAAGCCCAAATTGATCACGTGCAGATCCTAGCCTTGGCAGATGTCCATCACTCCACATTAAAACT
The DNA here is from genome assembly GCA_006410635.1 of Cephalophus harveyi. Classification (NCBI taxonomy): domain Eukaryota; kingdom Metazoa; phylum Chordata; class Mammalia; order Artiodactyla; family Bovidae; genus Cephalophus; species Cephalophus harveyi. Next base: position 100,830 of record SJYT01023957.1, on the reverse strand, counting down.
CCACCCAAAGACAAATATCATATGATATCACTTACATGTAAAATCTAATATATGGCACAAATGAACATGTCTATGAAAAAGAAACAGAATCACGGACAGAAAACAGACTTGTGGTTGTCAAGGGGTTGGGAGAAGAATGAAGTGGGAGGTGAGGGTTAGTAGATATAAGCTTTTATACATAGAATGGATAAACAACAAGGTCCACCAGTATCAGACAGAAAACTATATTCAATATCCTATGATAAACCACAATGGAAAAGAATATTTTTAAAAAGAATATGTCTATGAAAGTGAGTCACTCAGTCCAATTGTTTGCAACCCCAAGGACTATGCAGTCCATGGAATTCTCCAGGCCAGAATACTGGAGTGGGTAGCCTTTCCCTTCTCCAGGGGATCTTCCCAACCCAGAGATCAAACTTAGGTCTCCCACATTGCAAGCAGATTCTTTATCAACTGAGCCACAAGGAAAGCTCAAGAATACTGGAGTGAGTAGCCAATCCCCTCTCCAGTGCATCTTCCTGACCCAGGAATCGAACCGGGATCTCCTGTATTTTAGGCAGATTTTTACTAACTGAGCTATCAGGGAAGCCCCAAATATGTGTATAACTGAATCATTTTGCTGTATAGCAGTAATTAACACAACAATGCAAATCAACTATACTTCAATTTTAAAAATTAAAAAAAAAAAAAAAAAAAACTACACCCAGAGGGAGTTCCCTGGCAGTCCAGTGGTTAGGATTCTGTGCTTCCACTCCTGGGTTCAACCCCTGGTCAAAGAACTAAGATCCCACAAGCTGTGGCTAGGTCAAAAAAAAAACTGCACCCAAACAAAGGAAAATCCATCCATTCTCTGGATGGCTTTACTTACTGCTCTATAGTCTTCTGTGGGTTTCTGAAGGTCATTTTGGAATTTGTGTAATTTCCTGAAGACTCTATTTTTCAAATTTGAATTGGTCTAAGGTCTGTCTAGTCAAGGCTATGGTTTTTCCAGTAGTCATGTATGGATGTGAGAGTTGGACTATAAAGAAAGCTGAGCACAGAAGAATTGATGCTTTTGAACTGTGGTGTTGGAGAAGACTCTTGAGAGCCCCTTGGACTACAAAGAGATCCAACCAGTCCATCCTAAAGGAAATCAGTCCTGGGTGTTCATTGGAAGGACTAATGTTGAAGCTGAAACTCCAATATTTTGGCCACCTAATGCAAAGAGCTGACCCATTTGAAAAGACCCTGATGTTGGGAAAGACTGAAGGCAGGAGAAGGGGACAACAGAGGATAAGATGGTTAGATGGCATCACCAACTCAATGGACATGAGTTTGGGTAAACTCTGGGACTTGGTGATGGACAGGGAGGCCTGGTGTGCTGCAATTCATAAGGTCAGACACGACTGAGTGACTGAACTGAACTGAATGAACTAAGAGGATGAGGATCAGTGAGTCACCTGATGAGACTGAGGTTTTAGGAAGTCTACATTTGATAGTTTTACTCAAACAGGGCCGAGGGCATAACAGGGACCAATACTGATATAGCTAGCATCAGATTCAGAAACTTTTATTAGGTATCTTGGTACTTCCCAGTGGTAAATGTGAGTCACCACAATGTATTGCTGAACATTTTAATGATGAAAAAGCATATTAAGGAAACATGTGGTCTATAAAAACTCCATTTCTTTCTGTACTTCTTAAAACACCCACGTGTACACTTCCTCTGGGTGCCTTACAGCTATTACATGAGGTCACTCATCCTGCCTTGTTCAAAAGGAGGTCTTGGTGGGCTCTCCTGATCATTATCTACTTGATTCTACTCTTTTCTCCCTCACCTTTTGACACATTCTATTCACCAAGACACTTGAACAAGTTAGTCAGCAGTGTGCAGAGGGCATCTGCTCAATATTAATCAGAATTTTCTGGGTTGCAAGTGACAGAAACCCAAGTCAAACGAGTTGAGGCAAAAGGAGAAGTGTATCGGTTCCAAGAAACTTGGCTCAGACATGCTCTCATGCTGTGTTTCTCCCCCTCTCTTCATCTTGGCTTCCACCTCTCATCTCCTGGACTGACTTTTTCCACAGAGCAGGAAGCAGCACCACAATTCTCATCTCCCAGGTTCCACTCCAGAGACGCTCTTAGACTTGTTCTACTGGTCCTAAGTTCAAAATGCCTAAGGAATTTCTCTGATTGACCCAGCCCAAGAAGCGCTTCTATCCCTAGACCACAATTTGTCCAGAAAGATGGCATTTTTCAGGAAAAATTTTTAAAAGGCAAAATAATAGACATCTTCCATATGCTCACTGTGGAATCTTCCCTCAGATTCTTTTCTCCTCCACAGATAAGCCTGTGTGCCTTATAGATCAGGGAAACTTTTCCTCTTTTGTTCTGCTTTATTACTCCTTAAAGGTCTCATCTACTCCCAGGCTGACATTCTTCACTTCTGGAAACTTCCATAGACACCTTTCCCTCTGGGAATCACTTGTAAAAACTACCTGTCTTCTGCTCACCTAATGAAAACACAGATGAGATGGAAAGAGATCAGACAAGCAGGATGGCCCAGAAGAGAGGATATTTTCGCTCCTGGGATCATGCTTCAGCTTTGCAGGACTACCAGGTAGGAAGCTTGGTGAATTCAAAGATGACAAATCTATCATTCCTTTGTGCTAATTCTGATTTCAAGAAAACCTCTTCAGAGACATATGGCAATTTAAGAAAGCAGGAAACCAAAGAACATGACATTCTTGGATCAATAAATAAAATCAAAAGCTCCTTAAAAGTCAACAAGACAAAGATAACTATAGATTCTAACATGTGAAGTCAGTGGTATTCAGTGATTTGGCTCTCCTGGAAGTTATTATACCAGAACAGAATCAACACAGAACTTAGTTTGATCTACAGTTCCAGTGAAAGAAAGCTAAAATTAACCTCAGTGTAATCTGGGTGTGGAATGTTTCTAATGGGTCACTGAGCAGATTGGTGATTACTTTTTTGTTCTTTGAAAATAAGAAAAAGTAAGACTGACTCGAAGACAGATTTGGAAACATGACCACATCCAATACTGTTTATCTATGCAGGAGACGCAAGAGATGGAGGTTTGAGCCCTGGGTGGAGAAGATCCCTCTGCAGAAGGAAATGGCAACCTGCCCCAGCATTCTTGCCTGGAAAATTCCATGGACAGAGGAGACTGGCGGGCTATGGTATATTGGCTCACAAGAGTCAGACACAGTCAAGTGACTGAGCACACACACAGAGCACATTTGAATACAATCAGTTCTAAAATGTATTAGTCGTTTAAATGTTTGACAGCTACTTCTTTGTTATACATATTGAAAGTTTCCCCTCATCAATTACTATTTCTTAAAATTTTTATTTTCTTGGCTATGTGGCTTCTAGTAGAAGGAACAAAATAAGCAAAAAGCTATGCTTTATTATCTGTTTTAAAATATTCAATCTTCTCCAAATGAATAAATATTAATTCAAAAATCTGAGTATATATAATGGTTATGATTCACTTTACTTACTTCATTCCTGGTAAGTTGAAAGCTTTTACCTCGTTTTTCAGGATAAGAAATCATATTTCATGGATATTACCACTAGGTGGCTCAAATGGCTGAAACACTAATTCAATATATAAGCAGAAAAAAACTTCAAAGATATATATTTTTTCTGTAATTGTAGGCTTTATATCAGAGAAGGCAATGCCACCCCACTCCAGTACTCCTGCCTGGAAAATCCCATGGATGGAAGAGCCTGGTAGGCTGCAGTCCATGGGGTCACTGAGGGTCAGACACGACTGAGCGACTTCACTTTCACTTTTCACTTTCATGCAGTGGAGAAGGAAATGGCAACCCACTCCAGTGTTCTTGCCTGGAGAATCCCAGGAACAGGGAAGCCTGGTGGGCTCCCATCTATGGGGTCACACAGAGTCGGACATGACTGAAGTGACTTAGCAGCAGCAGCAGGCTTTATATATTAATTTTCTTGTAAACTTACATACCATTTATAGATTATGACTATAATACTACACATGGGAGACAATTACTTTAATTATTAGGTCATCATCATGTATGCCATTTTTATGAAGGAGAGAAGATTAATGGACAAAATGAATGAATTATAGCTACATTTTGTCATAAAAATGTAATAATAAAATAAACTAAAATCTTACCAGCTGACAGAGAACACTGACTTCAATGGAGTCTAAAGTGTCAGAGTCTTGAGTTTACTTCATTTAAATTTATTCAGGCATTTGTAGAGATTACCTGCTATACTTCTTGGAAATTATGGTTATTTATGTCTTTTAGAGGCAAGTGAATGACTCACAGCCAGAGTTCAAGCTCTCTGTAGTCCAGGGACCTTGAAAACCAAGCCCTTCTTCCTTATAGCAAGTTACTGAAATGCAAGATGCTCAGGATGTGTCCATTATCTTAGATATCTTGGGACCCTCTACTGCTTCTGATCCAAACAAACAAATGCAGGAAATAATTATTTCTTGCCAACTTTATGAGCATCTTATAATTCTATTGGACTGTTCAGGATAGAGTACCAGGAGGTGAAGGAAAAAGAGGTTCTTTCCAAGCTGGAAAGAAAAGTATTAAGCCTTTTGACTCTGTCAGAGAAAAGAAAACACAACAGGGACTTTGGAATAAGGGGGCGTTATGTGTTTCCTAACCAAGAAGAATCAATGAGCCCTCCCATTATTCTGGAGATACCTGGTCCTCTAGGCTCTCTTAGTACTAACAGAAGCTCTGCTCTAAGCTTAAAGTTTGGGACTACTGAAATCTTAAAGAAACTCTCTTTCAAGATGTTGGTTTTATCTTTGGATTATTTGTCTTTACCCTTGAATTATTTGTCTCTGCAATCATCAACTATTGAATCCTCCATGCTATTTCAATTAAAGTTATTTAATTGACTTTACGTTGGGAAAGAAGCAAGACCCTCTACAGGATGAGCTTAAGGGATGATTTTTCCAACTCATGTAACAGGCAAGTAGCATTTTTTCCCCCTAATTAAAAAAAAAAAATTCCTTCTATTTATTATTCATTATTTGGAGGTACATGTAAGAATTTGAGTTTGGCTTAAAAGAAAAGTATTGATTCTCCCTAAGGGAGTCATAATTTAGGTTCAGCTGCAGCAACAGCAGGTCCCAGTATTTTTATATTCGTGTTCAGGCACCTGACATTTAGGTTTTGTTTGAATTTAGAGTTGTAAATATAACATGAATTAGTTATCACAAAGCTCTTAAATACTGAGATCTAATTAATTCTCTCCAAGTTTACCAACTTAGAGCTGGTCAAAATTCTAACCAGTTAGCTTTTGAGAAAGATATAGAATCTTATCTTCCCAAATTATGGCCATGAAGAGTTTCCATTGAATGATTAAAAAATAAAATCAAAACAACTCAAAGCAGCTTAAACAATCAAAAAGAGATACAATGGCTTACCCAACTGAACACTAAAGTTAGAGTTGTTTTCAAGGTTGATTTGACTCAATTGCTCCTGAGTGTCATCCAAGACCAAGTTTACTTCTGCATCAGTCTGCCCTTGGAAATGTCAGTTTCACTTTCGGTTCTCTTGGTTGTCTGTTCACAACTGCCTGAGCTATGCTTTCATTCATATCCAAGGACAGACAAGGAAGGTGGTTACTCAAAGTTTTTCCAGAAGAGAGAGGACACTTTGCTCCCAGAAATTCTTTAGCAAGCATAGCCTGCAGGTTTACTACCCTCCTGAGATGCAATAACTCTGGCTAGGGAATGGGAGCCCAAATTAGTGTCAGCCAAAGTGACGTGCCCTCAGTTAGTAGCCAGCAATGAAATCTGCTCCTCTCAGTAATGGGCTACATTCAGGAGATATAGATATCAGAGCAAAAATCAGAGCTGTCACAGGAAAGGGAGACAATGTCAGTCAGGGAGTAGGTGGAGAGGCAAGTGAGGGGTAAATACTGACTCTATAGGGGAAACTTGAACCAAACTGTCTGAGTTTGAATCCAGGCCCTACTACTTGTTGGCTGTATGACCATAGGAAAGTCACTTGACCTCTCTTGTCAAGTGACAGGCAGGTCAATGATTTGCTTAATTCCTTATATCACGGGGCTTTTTCTAAAATCCATGGCAAGCAGACTCATCAAGAAACAAAGGGAGAAGAATCAAATCAACAAAATTAGAAATGAAAATGGAGAGATCACAACAGACAACACAGAAATACAAAGAGACTACTATCAGCAATTATATGCCAATAAAATGGACAATGTGAAAGAAATGGACAAATTCTTAGAAAAGTGTAACTTTCCAAAATTGAACCAGGAAGAAATAGAAAATTTCAACAGACCCATTACAAGCACAGAAACCAAAACTGTAATCAGAGACCTTCCAGCAAACAAAAGCCCAGGACCAGAGAGCTTCACAGCTGAATTCTACCAAAAATTTAGAGAAGAGCTAACCTATCCTACTCAAACTCTTCCAGAAAATTGCAGAGGAAGGTACACTTCCAAACTCCATCTATGAGACCACCATCACCCTAATACCAAAACCAGACAAAGATGCCACAGAAAAAGAAAACTACAGGCCAATATCACTGATGAATATAAATGTAAAAATCCTTAACAAAATTCTAGCAAACAGAATCCAAAAACATATTAAAAAGATCATACATCATGACCAAGTGGGCTTTATCCCAGGGATACAAGGATTCTTTAACATCCACAAATCAATCAGTGTAATACACCACATTAACAAATTTAAAAATAAAAACCATATGATTATCTCATTAGATGCAGAGAAAGACTTTGACAAAATTCAACATCCATGTATGATAAAAAAAAAAAA
>SJYT01023957.1:52443-89806 GCA_006410635.1 Cephalophus harveyi | reverse complement strand
GTGGTGTTGGAGAAGACTCTTGAGAGTCCCTTGGACTGCAAGGAGATCCAACCAGTCCATTCTGAAGGAGATCAGCCCTGGGATTTCTTTGGAAGGAATGATGCTAAAGCTGAAACTCCAGTACTTTGGCCACCTCATGAGAAGAGTTGACTCATTGGAAAAGACTCTGATGCTGGGAGGGATTGGGGGCAAGAGGAGAAGGGGACGACCGAGGATGAGATGGCTGGATGGCATCATGGACTCGATGGACGTGAGTCTGAGTGAACTCCGAGAGATGGTGATGAACAGGGAGGCCTGGCGTGCTGTGATTCATGGGGTCGCAAAGAGTCGGACACGACTGAGCGACTGAACTGAACTGAACTGATTACCAGGTCACAAAACAAACCTCACTGTGGGCACCTAACTTCTTCGTAAAGTGGAGAATAGATAAACTTCCTTTGTTCTAAAATAAGAGTTTATTCTCAAAGCAGAAGTGCAGCAGGTCAGCGAAGTAATTCAGTAACTACCACCCCTAGAGGGAGCTATGGTGCCTTTTAAGTCACACAAGTTGACTCCTCCCTTCATCTTAGAGAGCACTGCTGGTCCGCTGGTCCCTGGGCACTCCTTCCTTCCAACTCTGAGTCCTCAGAATTTTGAACACCCTAGACAATGGCACCCCACTCCAGTACTCTTGCCTGGAAAATTCCATGGATGGAGGAGCCTGGTAGGCTGCAGTCCATGGGGTCGCTAAGAGTCGGGCATGACTGAGCGACTTCACTTTCACTCTTCACTGTCATGCATTGGAGAAGGAAATGGCAACCCACTCCAGTGTTCTTGCCTGGAGAATCCCAGGGACGGGGGAGCCTGGTGGGCTGCCGTCTATGGGGTTGCACAGAGTCAGACACAACTGAAGTGACTTAGCAGCAGGACTTTTTACTTAGCATTTTTGGCATTGTTTAAAAATATTGTCACAGTAAGATAACAATTCTTCAAAATGTAAGTAGCACAACCACATTAATCCTGGACAGAAAGTATATATTATCTTTGCATCAAAGAAACAGAAAAAAATGTTCATCACTATTGGTACATATAGCTACTGGTAACTTCCTTACATCCCTTTGGAAATGCATAAATAAAATCCTCAGGGTGGCAGAGAGAGGGAATGTCGATAGCTGCTAGGATCTATAAGATGGAACCTGCAGGAAAGGAGCTCTCTGGCATTTCTTCCCAGCTGTGTGGGGAGTAGGGGACAGGGCCCTGTCTTTTTCTGTCTGTATCCCCAGTGTGTGGTTCAGATTAATACCTCAAATAATGTATGCTGAGTCGATTTCAATTTTTCCAGAAAGTCTGTAAACCAACCCATATTAGATAAGAATAAGAAAACAATGATATAAAAGAGAAAACCACAGGACTAGGGTAGAGACTGGGGAAGATTACAATGAAAATGTTATCTCAAGAGAAGGGAGCAGCTGGGCTGGACTCACTTAGAGCTGGAAGAACAGAGGGTACTGGAAAAAGAAAAAGTCTACAGCATTCCAGGACTGACCAAGCTGGAAAAGACCATTAGGTCTTCTTCAGCCAATCCCTTTATTTTACAGATGAGAGGAGAGGTCCATGGTGAGAAGCAACTTGCTGATGGGTTCTCAGCAAACCAGAGGCAAAAGATGAGACCATGAATGAGTCCATCCACCAGTTGAGTCCCAACTGCTCCATGTAATGGTGGCCACTTCACCTGTCCCTAGCACCTAGAATAGAACTTACTTGTCAAGAAGAGACAGTTTCTTGAAAAACCAGGCAGTACCTCAGAGTTTCTGTCAAAGCTTCACTAAGTATTTTCAGGGTTGAACTAAGTGGCTTATGGTTCACCATGACTTAGAAGTAAGGAACCGGTGAGCTCCTTCCACTCACATTTTGCCTTGGCCATCCGAGTCCAATGTGGGGATCACAGTCCTGAGCACAGGACAGCCAAGAAGGGACCCAACTCATCAAATCTCTTCCATTAGGTCGTTTTGAGGATTCTTGGCCCCTGAGTTTCCAGGAGACCTAGATTACTTAGAAAAGGTTTGCTGTTGTGATGCAAGTTCAAACTTGAAGGTGTCTAAGGAGACATATCACCATGCACGTGTATAAAATACAACAGAATCCTGGAGTGAAAAAGGGATGGCCTTCAGCAGAAGCCAGCAATCCTAGCAAATCCAAAGGCCTGTGGTTTTCTCACGCACTAGCTCAAAAATGTACTTTAAACACCTACCAACACCTAACCTGCACAGTAACTACAACCTGTAAGATGGGCATTTTTAAATAGATGCTAAAAGAAGTAAATGAGTGAGTGAGTATTGCTTCCATTCAGTCCTGCAAGGTCTGGAAGTGGCAGTGTGGGGGAAAAGCCTGTATCATTATCAAAGTTTTCTTAGTACTGTTCCATGTGGAGGCTGTTCCTTCAGCCTGTATCCTGAAATGAAACACCAAAACTGACCCTCAAAGACTGTATCATATGGTGAGAAATACCCCTTCGTTGGAAACCAGTGAGGTTTTCAATCATTTGCTATTGCAGCGTGATTTAGCTTCAGGGGGTTAATATAGACATCCAGCTAGAAAGGATTTCTTTTAGGCTTTGCAGGTTATCCAGTTTCTGTCAGGACTACTTAAGTCTACCATTGTCACGCAAAGCACTCATAGGCTATAGGTAAGCCAATGAGCATGACAATGTTCCAATAAAGCTTTATTTACAAAAACAAATAGCAGCCCAGATTTGATCCTTGGGAATTTAGCTGGCTGATCCCTGATGTAGATCTTCCTGGGAAATGTCACTGAAGTAGTTTAGCTACTAGCTGAAAACCTACAGGCAATTGCCTAAAATCACTTCTTTGCTAATTTTACCCACCCAGTGTTATTCTGGTACCTTTTATATTAAAGATAATGTTCATAGAGACCACTTATTTAGTAAGTAAGGCTTAAAGGGGTGGAAAAAGCAAAAAATATTTAATATTTCTTGATGGGGAGGTGGAGGAAAAACTAGGAGGCTATCTTTGCTGCACAAATCCTTCGAAAACAAATGGGAAGACATGGAGGAAAAGACTTGAAAGGAGAGAGAGATGGCTGAATTAGGGATAAAAAGAAGGGAAATGGAAGAAGCAGAAAGAGAAATAATACAAAGGTGAGAGAAAATTGCGTGAAGCTAGAATTCCTTATTTGGCTTCTTTCAGTCCCAAGACCAGACAGAATGTTTATTCCTCTACTGCCACCTTCAGTTCTTTTAAGATCCTGGCTCTCTTTTTGCAATTTCCATGATGGGGCTAAACCACTGAGAATGTAACCCCTATGGGTGCTTGTTCAGTTTTTTACTTTAATTACATTTTGCTGAAATCCATGTGGATCAAAAAATGGCAAAACTTGAGTAAATGATTTTTGAATGGAGGGATGAGGATAAGATTAAGGATGGAGGATAAATAGGGACCAAGGTTAATGCTGGGATAGGATGAGGGAGACACAGAGCAGAGGTGGCAGTCCAGGGACAAAGGTACTTTGGAGATAGTACCTAATTCTATAAATTAGAGGAGTGAGTTTGTGTGCATCTGGGCAATTCCACAAAAGTGGTGTGGTACATTGATAGATGATTAATTATGAGTGGGATCTGGTGGGTGAAATGCAAGCAAAATTATGGAATGAAAAGTAGCGCTGGGGAGATCTGGGATAGAAAATCGGGACTTGACTGTTCCCCTGTACTTTATCATGCTTGGTCAGGGCATCAGTGGTAATAAGATTACGGACACACAATCGTTTTACAAATTAGCCAAATCTACTCTATCATGCCATTATGTTTATCTGTGTAAGAGTCTGTCTACATTGTAAGCAACTTGAGGCAGAAATAAACCCTTTTCATCACCAGCATTCACTACAACAGCTGTCCAAAAGCTAGCACTCAATGAATTCACATTGAATTAAATTGTTTCCTTTCAATGATAAAATGCAGAATTTTGGAAACTTCTTCTTGGAAATCACCGAGTAACTAGAATGGAGATGGTGAACCCTTTGTCCCTGGAAATTCTCAGAATTTGCCATCTGTTTTTCATGCCTCCATCCTAAAGCTACCATTGTTCATTTTAGCCCATTGTTTGCATTTCTCTCAGTTCAGTTCAGTCATTCAGTTGTGTCTGACTCTTTGCGACCCCATGAACCGCAGCACGCCAGGCCTCCCTGTCCATCACCAACTCCCAGAGTCCACCCAAACCCATGCCCATTGAGTCGCTGATGCTATCCAACCATCTCATCCTCTGTCATCCCCTTCTCCTCCTGCCCTCAATCTTTCCCAGCATCAGGGTCTTTTCCAATGAGCCAGCTCTTTGCATCAGGTGGCCAAAGTATTGGAGTTTCAGCTTCAACATCAGTCCTACCAATGAACACCCAGTATTGACTGTACTTATAAGGGGCATCTACTTTCATAGTGACCCCAGGCTGCAACCACTCTCTCTCCCAGTTGATGCGCTGCTTGAGAAGAAAGATTGAACAGGAAATGTCCATTGTTGGGACTTCCCTGGTGATCCAGTGGCTAAGACTCCATGTTCTGAATGCAGGGGGCCCAGGTTTGATCCCTGGTTGGGGAATGAGATCCTGTATGCTTCAAAGACCCAGTGCAACCAAATAAATAAGTATTTAAAAAAAAAAATAAAAAAGGAAATGTTCATTGTCACCCTCACAGGACATCTCCTGGCAAATCAGTTAACCCTAGTCCAGCAGTGGGTGATGGAGGATGCACTGTCTAGGAGTCCATTATGACATAAAACAGCTAAGCTATCCAAAAGGAGATATGTTTTTGCTTCTGAAAATAACTTCACATAATAGTAGAGGTTCAGTTACCAAGATAATTTAAAGAAAACTAGGATAATCAAATGGGGTGCTATACCTCAAGAAAAAGCCACACCTGCTGTGTTCTTAACCAAAGGATACTTAAGTTTTGCTTTTCTCTTCTACTTGAGGACACTTCAGTTGGCAAACATACATGTAACTCTCTTCTTACTCAAGTTAGAGGTCACTTCCTTCAGGAATTTCTTCCCAACCCTCTCCCCCATGCTTCCACCGTTGGATCTGTGCCCTTCTCCCATTCACATGACTCTTATCAGATTGTATTGAAATGGTTTATGAGGCCCCTGCCTCCTCCACCACTCTGTGAACTCCATTAAGGTAAGAACTGTTTCTTATTTGCCTTTGTCACTTCAACCCACGCACCTAGTAGACATTCATTAAATGTTTTTAAATGAATCACTCATTCACTGATGGTTTATGGAGTCAAAGAGATCACAAATTCAGATTGTGGTAGCTTCTCAGCCTTGCTAAGCAACTCAATCATGGGAGATGCAAAATAAATCCCATAGACTTTTCCATCACATTTGGCTGTTGTGATCCCCTGAACATCTCAAGGACTAGTGAGAAAAATGTCAGAGATGCCACAACAATGTAGTGGATATTTGCCCCTCTGTCTTCACCTAGAGGATGTCCTGTCAAATGAACCTACAAATTTATGTATCTACAAAACAGAAACAGATTCACAGACATGGAGACTTGGGGTTGCCAAGGGGGAGGTTGGGAGGGAGAGGGATGGATTGGGAGTTAGCAGTTGGTAGATACATTTAGAATTAATGTAAACAACAAGGTCCTAATCTGCAGCTGGGGAACTATATTCAATATCCTATGATAAATTATAATGGAAAAGAATATTTTTTAGAAAAGAATATTAAAAAGGGTATCCTTTGTGGTTTCTGAGTCACTTCACAATAGTTTTGGGCCATGGGAAGAGACATATAGAAATTTGTGCTTCGGCTTGCTTTAAGGTCCAAGTGACTTTGAAACAGACTTCCTCTTGATCCTTATACCTAGAGGTCCCTCAACCATTTAAGGGCACAAAAACTTTCTATTAACATCTGAATTATTTTTCAGTTCTGATTGTAGTCTCTCAGTCATGTCCAATTCTTTGAGACCCCATGGACTGCAGCACACCAGGCTTCCCCTTTACTATTTCCTGGAGTTTGCTCGAACTCATGTCTCATCACTATCTGAGTCAGTGATGATATCCAACCATCTCATCCTTTGTCACCCTTTTCTCTTGCCCTTAATCTTTCCCAGCATTAGGGTCTTTTCCAGTGGGTCAGCTCTTCACATCAGATGGCCAAAGTATTCAGCTTCAGCATCAGTCCTTCCAATGAATATTCAGGGTTGATTTTCTTTAGGATTGACTGGTTTGATCTCCGTGCTGTCCAAGGGACTCTCAAGAGCCTTCTCCAGCATCACAGTTCAAAAGCATCAATTCTTCAGTACTCAACCTTCTTTATGGTCCAACTCTCACATCCATACATGACTACTACTAGAAAAACCATAGCTTTGATGATACGGACCTTTGTTGGCGAAGTGATGTCTCTGCTTTTTAACATGCTGTCTAGGTTGGTCATAGCTTTTCTTCCAAGGAGCAAGTATCTTTTAATTTCATGGCTGTAATCACTGTCTCCTAAAAAAATAAAATCTATCACTGTTTTCACTTTTTCCTATTCTAGCTGCCATGAGATGATGAGACTGGATGTCATGATCTTAGTTTTTTGGATGCTGAATTAATTTTTCTCAAATTAACACTTTGCTTCGAAATCTAGTGTAGTGATCTTTCAGGAAAGGTGTACTGGATGAAGGTCATTACCATCTTGTTTTATCTCTCAACCAAATTAATAGATGTAAATAGGTATCTGTATGTATTCTCAGGCCAAGTAAATCACCCTTGCAGAACTGGAAAAGTTCATTTTCTAGAAACTTGATAATAGGATACTGTTTCTAAGGTAGCACATATGTAATAACTGTAGATATATCAACTGAGTCTCCCTTTGAGTTATAATTACTTGCAAAAAAGAGATGAAATCAGACTTAGAATGTGAGCTGTTTCAGCTCCATTAAGTTGCACATCCAGTTAATAAGAACAATAAGCTGATAGCTTTAAACGGGCATCAGTTTGTGACAACTCTGTCAAAATTCCAGCACCATTCAAATCTCCTTTTTGTTTTAAAGACATCATTTTCACAAGGGAGATCTGCAGAGCATTGATTGTCATTTTTGCAATTCAAACATGGGTTTGTTTATCTTTTGGTTGAGAGAGAAACAGGCCAGTAGCCAGTATCCTGAAATTGGAAGTACACCCCATGCTGTCCAGCAGATAGTAGACACTTAGTGATAACTTGTTGAAAGAATAAAAACATTTTCAGTCAAGAGGAAGTTATTTTCCTGAAATTACAATTTAATGCAGGCAGCCGCACAAGACTAACTTCTAAAGTAAACACATGTATACTATGCTCTGTGATTGACTCTATTACTGTTTAAATCACTTTCTTTCTCGCCTGAGACTCAGCTGAATAGCCTGTTTTGAGAGTTAAGCAAACAGACTTCCCTTTCTGGCAGTTTGGGAATTGGGAAAAACTAAAAATGCTCCTTCTATAAAACTACAGAGAATAAGGCCAGAAAAATACACAGTAGACAAAAATGACTGAGAAACTTCAACTGAAAGATAACAATAAGCTGGTAATATTAGACAGCTCCTCAGGGTTTTTGCAACCAAAAGCTTAGGTTCTTAAATCATAAGTAATGGATAGGACCTTGAGCCTTTTTGAGGAAAGGGAGATTGAACTGAGGCTTCTGAATTAAGAGAGATTCCAGAATCTGTAAAAAGTAACAACAACAAAATGCCATCCAAAAAAACAAAGACCGTTTATTTTGGCCTAATCTTCAGGTGGAAAAAATAATTATCTGTCTCAAAAATGTATAATCATGAGCCTATCCCATTGTCTGGAGACATCTGAGCCTAAAAGCTAACAACAACAAAAAGTCCTGCCAGCCTGGAAATCTCCTTAGCAGAGGAAGTAAGAACTACTCTGGAGGTTGTACAAGATTCCCACCAGAAAGTTCCACTTAAGATGAACTGACAATCCAAAATTTATAAATAGACAAGGAAATCATGTTGAAAATCAAGTTACTCAACACATGGTAGAAGAACTTCAAATAATAAAATTGTCAGAGACAAGAAACAAGTATACATATAATAAAGACATATATACATTATATAAACCCACTCCAGTATTCTTGCCTGGGAAATGCCATGGACAGAGGAGCCTGGTGGGTCACAGTCTGTGGAATCACAAAGAGTCCAACATGACTGAAGTGACTAAGCATACATTACATAAGTTTAATAAAGACTTGCCAGAAAGCAAGACAGAGAATCAAAGATGTGAAAAATATGAAAAAGAAATTTAAAAATATGGAAGACAGAATTAGAAGGTCCAACATAGTTATGAGCTACAGAAAAAGAATGCAGAAAAGATAATATTCAAAGATATGTCTTTGAAAGTGAAAAGTGAAAGTGAAGTTGCTCAGTCGTGTCCGACTCTTTGTGACCCCATGGACTGTAGCCTACCAGGTTCCTTCGTCCATGGGATTTTCCAGGCAAGAATACTGGAGTGGGTTGCCATTTCCTTCTCCAGGAGATCTTCCCAACTCAGGAATTGAACCCAGGTCTCTTGCATTGTAGGCAGATGCTTTACCGTCTGAGCCACCAAGGAAGCCTAAAATGTCTTTAGTTTTCCCAAATGTTGATAATAACCTGATCCCTTAATTTCAGGAAGCTAAACAACCCCATATAGGGATTAATAAAAATTCCCAGCATAGACAATTTCATCCAGTAAGTTATGTTGACTAATCTTTCTGATATTTCTTGCTTCTGTTTCAAATTGATGGATGTAAGCCTGGTTTTTGAAAACATCTTTGATCTACACATTTAAGATAAAATGCTTCATTGTTAACTACCGAGAGTATAAAATTATTATCTTCAAAAACCCACGCAAATTCTATTTCTTACCAGAGTACCAAACACAAAAATCACCTAATAATTATTTGTAATGTTAGTGAATAAGACATAGCCCTGGAGATAAAATATGTCCTCCAGCTTCTAACATCAATGCAATACAACCATTTAAGAAGACCGTACTTAGGAATGACTTTCTGAGGAAATGCAAATAAAAACAATGATAGTAAATAATGCAGAAATAAAAAGTAACCTATGCTGGAATAATTGCTTATTTATAGGGAAAAATCTAATAAAATTAGATCTGTATCATACATAATTTACAAAATTCAACTGCAGAGTAGTTAAAAGCTAAATGGAAGAAAAAAAATAAAACATTGGGGGAAAAATTTGGAAACTAACTTTATGATCCCAGGGTATATAAAATGTTATTAAATAGAATCTTAAAAGCAATAATTAACAAATGATTTGCTAATTAAAGGATAACGTTTAAAAATACAAAGCCATGGACTGGGAGAATAAATATTAGTGACCAAATAATATAAAGAGCTCCAATAGATCACTCTCATAATCACTAAGAAGATAAACAACCTTAAAAAATGAGCAAAAGGGGAATTCCCTGGTGGCCTAGTGGTTAGGATTCTGGGCTTTCATGAATGTCCAGGGTTCAATCCTTGGTCAGGGAACTGAGATCCTGCAAGGTGAGCCACGTTGCCAAAAAAAGAAAGAGCAAAAAGAGAAACTGACATAATTATCAGAACAGGAAACCAGATTGGGTGATAAACATATAAAAGATGCTCTACTTCAGTAGCAATCAGGGAAATGCTGATTAAAACAATAACCAAAAGAACTATTTACACTCATCAGATTGGTAAAAATGAAAAATTCTGATGATAAGAGTGAGAATGTGGAGCAACAGAAATGACATTCAGGCAAACTGTCAATTGGCACAGAGTTGTTTTTTTTGTTTTGTTTTGTTTTCACTTTTATTTTTACTTTATTTTATTTTACAATACTGTATTGGTTTTGCCATACATTGACATGAATCCACCACGGGTGTATACAAGCTCCCAATCCTGAATCCCCCTCCCACATCCCACCCCATATCCTCTCTCTGGATCATCCCCGTGCACCAGTGTTGAAGATAAGGTGTCCATAGGTGTGTGGATTTATCTCTGGGCTTTCTATTTTGTTCCATTGATCTATATTTCTGTCTTTGTGGCACAGAGTTTAGAGAACCATTTGGCCAGAGCTGGTCTTGGTAAAGATGTGTGTACCCTACGACCCTGCCATTCTACTCCTTCATGTGTATTCCTGAAGAGATTCTTACATAAGAGATGGAGAAATTTTTTTTTTAATGTTTAATATAGAATTCATTAACACTGAGAAGAGTTTGAAACAACTGCTCAAGGGAAAAGAGCTGGAAAAATAATTTGGTTTATTCGCCTAATAAAATTAAAGGCATGCCTCTGGAAAAGGAAATGGCAATCCACTCCAGTATTATCACCTGGAAAATCCCATGGACAGAGAAGCCAGGGCTATAGTCCATGCGGTTGCAAAGAGTCGGACATGACTTAGTGACTAAACAACAACAAAAGATTATTTTCTTTGAAATCCTTATTCTATAATTACAATCGCTATACCGTAACTAAACCTGTTGTCTTGCTTTCTGCTGGCAGGTTGATATACCATTACTGCTCTCATCAGTGGTATTTCTGATGCTATTTTTCTTAAGTGGCATGTTGAAACAAATATGGGGTCAAGGTTCCCTGGTGTAATGCTTTTGGGCATATATTTGGTCAGATATTTGTTTTGGGCGCTGGGTGACAGGAAATGTAGGCAAGATCTCTTTCAACAACCAATCAGCAATTCCATTGTGTGAGTTGGTTAAAAAATGTTGGCGGTGGTGGGGGGGACTTCCCTGGTGGTCCGGTGGCTAAGACCCCTTATTCCCAATGCAAGGGGCCCCAGTCTGATCCCTGGTCAGGGAACCAGATCCTACATGCCACATCTAAGAGTTCGCGTGGGGCAACTAAGACACGGCACAGCCATATAAATAAATATTTTATATGAACCCATCAGAAACCTGGAACAAATAAAATATTATATTTGAAAAAAGAGATGCCCCAAATTTTTAAGGCTATATTTGTATCATAAAAGGATAAAAGCTGGGGAGGGTGCAGGAGGATGATAGGGTTTCACGGGGACTTCAGTTGTGTTTGAGCTCTTAAGCCAGGTAATCAGGATGTGAAGTGCGCATTATACCATCATCTATGCTTCTTATGCTTCCCTGGTGCCTCAGTGGTAAAGAATCTACCTGCTAATGCAGGAGACACAGGTTCAATCCCTAGGTTGGGAAAAGCCCCTGAAGAAGGAGATGGTAACCCATCTTGCTTGGGAAATACCATCAACAGAGAAGCCTGTTGGGCTACAGTCCATGGGGTTGCAAAAAAGTCAGACATGACTTAGCAACTAAACAACTACGCTTCTTATAGGTCTACAACATATCATAATTTTGAGAAATAATTAAAAATAGGGACTTCCCTGGCAGTCCAGAGGTTAAGACTTTGCCTTCCAATGAAGGAAATGGGAGTTCGATCCCTGGTCAGGGAGCTAAGACCCCACATACCTTACACCAAAAATCCAAAACATAAAACAGAAGCAATATTGTAACAAATTCAATATAGCCTTTAAAAATGGTCCACATTAAAAAAAAAAAAAAAAAACTAAAAGAAAGAACTCGAAATAGATGCAAATTCCTGCACTCTTCTGAGATGAAATTGTGAAACAATTTCTGTTTCATGCTAAGAAGTGGGCTGACGTGTATTCCTGGGCCTTGTGAAGCTCTTGGAAAAGGACAAGAAGACACCTCTGGCATGGCCTGGGTTAGTGGTAAAGGAAGCTTTATCAGCTTTACAACATTTTACATGTTTTACAGAATATTTTAGATGTTAGTATCCCTAGTAAAGTTCCCTGACATCATTCGAGCGTAAGAAAAACAGGGAAAGGATATTAACTGCATTGTCATTCAGTCACTAAGTCATGTCTGACTCTTTGAGACCCCATGGACTGCAGCACGCCAGGCTTCCTTGTCCTTCACTATGTCCTGGAGTTTGCTCAAACTCATGCCCATTGAGTCGGTGATGCTATCCAACTATTTCATCCTTTGTCACCCCTTTTCTTGCTCTCAATCTTTCCCAGCATCAGGGTCTTTTCCAGTGAGTTGGCTCTTCCCATCAGGTGGCCAAAATACTGGTGCTTCAGCTTCAGCATCGGTCCTTCCAATGAATATTCAGGGTTGACTTCCTTCAGGATTGACTGGTTTGATTTCCTTGCAGTCCAAGGGACTCAAGAGTCTTCTCCAGCACCACAGTTCAAAGGCATCACTTCTTCAGTGCTCAACCTTCTTTACAGTCCAACTGTCACATCTTCACATGACAACTGGAAAAACCAGAGCTTCGACTATATGGACCTTTGTCGGCAAAGTAATGTCTCTGCTTAATATGCTGCCTAGGTTTGTCATAGCTTTTCTTCCAAGGAGCAACCGTTTTTTAATTTCATGGCTGCAGTTACCATCTGCAGTGATTTTGGAGCCAAAGAAAATAAAGTCTGTCACTGTTTCCATTGTTTCCCCGACTGTTTGCCATGAAGTGATGGGACTGGATGCCATGATCTTTGTTTTTTGAATGTTGAGTTTTAAGCCAGCTTTTTCACTTTCCTCTTTGACCCCCATCAAGAGGCTTTTTAGTTCCTCTTCACTTTCTACCATTAGAATGGTATCATCTGCATATCTGAGGTTGTTGATATTTCTCCTGGCATTATGAAAATTGTTTATTTTATGCACTTTGATAGCACTTAAATCTCTCAGCCCCCAAAACAGAATGATAAAATGGAAATAGAACACTTTAGACCAATTTGTTCAAGTACCTATAAGCTTCTCTCTCAAACAGGCAAACCACATTTTCACTTAAAATATTTATCGAACACACTATGCAATTTATTTATGTATATAGTTATTTCCTCTCTTCATCTCAAAAAGCATTTGAAACAGTTAAACCTTTATTACAGATAAAATGAAGTCAGATACTTGGAGTAATTCAAAGTATAAGTATTAGAATTAGACGATCCCTACACACAAGAAGCTTGCACAATAATTTATGAAACCTTTGATCCAAATCTTACAAGTACATGTTCTCCATATACAGACTATCATTACATTTAAACAGCCAAGTACTAGCAATACACAGGGAGCAAATCCCATCAGTGTCAGACAAAATATCTACTTTCCCCTAGACTTTTCTAGTCACTGATGAAATTGGCATTAACCTTTTTTGCCGGTCATTTAGTGATCCCTAAAACACATAAAAAAATCCAATTTTGCAATCTCACAGCAATTTCATAGTCCTATATCAAGTAATTTTCTTTGGATGCCCTCTCTCTACAGTTGCTAACTGCCTAGAACAATGTTATCATGATCATGTTTGGAAAATGATCCAATTCAAAGTATTATGGGACAACTGTTCCATTAGCAACTGCCAACAACAGAAAGATCCTACACAATACTTCCTGAAAACAGTCTCACACTGGTCAGATGAATCCAGCATAGGCTGGAATTAAAACCTTTCACTCCCATGAAGTTTTGTGAGCCCAGGAAATTTTCTAATGGACTGGTTTGAACATTGAAAGCCTTGAGGAAATAATAATAACAAAGCCTGCTTCAAGTAATGTGAGGGTGGGGCAGGGGAATGTCAGACTCGAGGAATGGAGACCAAGGGGAACACAGGTGTCATAGTGGCTTCTGAGTCACTAGATCCAGTCTCTTTGAGATTGCTGTGAGTAGAGGGGTTTCTGTCTAATTGATTTTGTGATTGGTACATAAGAAATACCTGAGCAGCCTTGGAGCTAGTCACCTTTGTGACTAGGATCACATCTCTCAAATATGATGTCATACCTCAAAGGAGTTCGAGGTCCACCTGGCACCCTCATTTTACAAAAGGAGGAAATGGAGTCTTGGGAAGGCCAAGCAATTTTCCCTGTTATAGTAAAATCATAAAACAAGTAGCAAGGCTGATGAAGACAATTACAGACTGTTCCCCAGCATGGTATGATGTGTCTATTGGAAGAGTCTCACCTGCATGCTGAAATAGCCACACGACAGATGCCCAAACGGGAAACAGCAACCATGACAGCATTTCTAAATATACATCCAGAGGAGGCTTTGTGATTCTTTGATCAGAGGGGAGTGTTAGGAAATGTATCTGTCCATACATGCTTAAACAGTCAAGTAATGTGCTTTCCCCCCATTATGGATATGAGAGCATGGAAAGAAGCACTACCTCTTCTACTCGTAGATGGACCCTGAGTCTTTGAAAGTGGCAACTCTCAAGGGTGTGCCCCAAGATGACTGCAGTCAGAAAGCAAAAATGTAGCTCCCATAAAGGGAATTCAGACAAACTGCCCCTGCTTCTAGTCATCAACTGGGAGACACTGTCCCAACAAGATCCCACCCTCAACCCCATCCCTGAGCAAAGAGGGTGGATCTCAGGTGTGGCCTCCTGGGCAGCTTCTTCTGCTCCAGTGCTATTCAGTCTCCCTGTTCACTGGCAAACTTATCTAGTTAGAAACCCCTCAACCTTATCGGTCACTCATCGCTGACAACTTGAAGGAAAATGACATTCCATCTTCCCTTCTTGCTCATATATGTCATAATTCTAAGGTCTTTACACACATTCATATTTCCTCCTCATAACAGCTCTGTAAGGTGAGTACTACTGTTATCCTCATTTTACAGATGAGCAAACTGAGACACAGAATGGTGATGGTAATATAAACTACTACTACTAATTTACCTGTTTGGTGTGTAACTCAAAGCTATGTTCTAACATTTGGGATGTCTTTCAGGAGACTTAGGAGGAGAAGGTTAGTGCCACAATTGACCTATAAAAGCCTACATATAAAATCTATAATCTTGTGTGGATGGTTCTTAAATTTTATTTACATGCAGGGCTGACTCTGGGGGAAGTTTAAGGGTCTGTCTACTCCAGGGTCCTCTTACTGCTAAAGAATAAGGGTATGGCTTCACACAATCTTCATATTTCTCCCTCAGGAAGAACTCCTAGCAGTTTTGAAAACTTAGCTTGGGTATGCTTCAGACAAAATAAAAATTCACACATCATTTTAAAAACTTTTTTCAGTTCATAGAAATAGGGTGATATCAGTCATATCATTTTCCTTGTGACACTAATTAGGATCTTTTAATATTCTGCCAGGTCCTAAAAATAATTTGAGCCACCCTTGCTTCATGTTTAACATATTGTTCATTCTCTTGGCTCTACCTGTTAAATATTTGGGAGCTCAGTAATAAATCAACTTAGGCTGCAGAAAAAAATCTATGGTCATTTATAAGTGATCTCTGTTCCAACTTCAAAGTCAAAAGATAAAATAATTTCATAGCAGAAATGAAATAACATTTTATACTATGTTTTATGGAATGGACTGACCCACGTGAATCAACAGCTTAGTATTTAATTTCTTTTGTAATTTATCTAAGTACTTCAAAGATTCAAATGTAATAGAGTTGATTTCCTTATGGTTAAGTGTTAAGAATTTAAGCTCATCAGCTCTCAAACTCAAACTGATGCTTTTAACATCACCTTCACCACCCCACGTATCACATGAACACAAGCAAAAGAGAAGCAGCCCAATCCAGCTCAATATATGACAGAAAAACCGGTTCTTATGTAAGAGTCAATGCACACCTCACCCAGTTACATAATTAAGTATATTTGGCAGGAGAAGCCTGACAAGACTGGAATACCCTGCTTGTTTGCAAGTGTTCCAACAGAAGTAGGGATGGGGAAAAACACCAAGAAGTGCCAGTTTGAGATACTCAAAAACCTTTATGTCTGCATAAACAAATCACCCGTTTGCATGGGTGCTGTCTTAATTTAGACTGCTATGACAAAATACTATAGACTGGGTGTCTGAAACAACAGACATCTTATTTTCTCAGAGTTATGGAAGCTAGAAGTCTAAGATCAGAGTGCAGATGGCAGCTTCCCTATTGTGTGCTCAGGAGGCCTTTTTGGGGTGCATGCACATAGAGAAAGAGGTTCCTCTCTCTTTTCTTATTTAGATTAGGTTATGAAGGTCCTGATTACCTCCTAAAAGCCCCATTTCCAAATACCATCACATTGTGAGTTGAGGTTTCAACAAATGAATCTGAATGGGACACAAACGTTCAGTCCATTAACAGGTGACTATTTTAGGGAAAGCTTTAAAGAGATATCATTCTCTTGCCTTTTTCCTTTTAAAATCCTTTTTTTTTGTTCAAAATTTTTTTTCACTTACTACTTCTCTTTCCTTTCCTCTGCTGTTAGGAGGACATATTCGCACAACCAAAACACTGACGGTTTTCTCTTCAGACAGCAAATCTCATTGGTCTTTTTTTCAGCCTTCATCCCACCAAGTCCCTTTGCAGGATAGAACACTACACCTACCTTCCCTTCTCAAGCTTCTTCATCCACAGATATATAGTCTAGGGAGTTCCCTGGTAGTGCAGTGAGTGGCTAAGACTCCATGCTCCCAATATACAGGGCCCAGGTTCAATCCCTGGTCAGGGAACTAGACTCTGCCTGCCACAACTGAAGAAGATCTCACATGCTACAAAGAAGATCGAAGAGCCTTCATGCCACAGCTAAGACCCAGTGCAGCCAAATAAAGAAACAGGAAATAAATATTTTTAAAAGGAGTCTAGAAATAGACCAACAGGGATTCAAATTTGGGCCTTAGACAATGACAAGTTACTTAACCTTTCCGAGTCTCAGGTGCCTGCCTCATCTATTAAAAATAAAAATACTTTTCCCTACCCTCAGTAGACTTGTGTGGATTAAATGAAAGAAGGTGATATATGCATCTGTCACTAGGTCATCAATAAGTTTTTAGTTTCCCTTCACTCTGCAGCCTCATTCTTTCTCCCAAATGATGCCCCATCATTTCTATTTGCCCTTAGCATACCTCCACCTGGACTTGCAGCTCAACTTGAATAAACCCATGTAACAAACTCCTGTACTCCTGCCTACTCCCCAGGTGATTTGGAGCTAATGGCATCAGCCCTCTTCCCCATCATCTGGACCAGAACTCCAAAGGTCATGGCATTAAGTTAAATTCCAAAGGACATGACATTAAATTATATCCCAAAAGTCATGAAATTAAATGAAGATGTAAGACCACAGGTCTTAGGACTGGACCATCCATGAAGGGTCCCTGTCTGTGTCTATTAGTCACAGAAACATTCTAGTATCTAGGCAAGACCTATGAAGTCCATCCCTCTGAATGTTCACATCAGTATGTTCTCCAAATGGGGTCGTCAGGCATGAGAATCACCTAAAAACTTGTTAGAAAGGTGAATTCTTGGCCTCTCCCCAAGCCTACTGAAACTTGACGGGACCCAATATTCTCCAAGCAATCAGGATGCAAGCAAAAACTTGGAGATCTAGTGGTATAAACAACCTGCCATCTTGGGCCTTAGGAGAAGAAAAATATTTAAATATTCAGTTCAGTTCAGTTCAGTTCAGTTCAGTCGCTCAGTCGTGTCCGACTCTTTGCGACCCCGTGGACTGTAACCTACTAGGCTTCTCCGTCCGTGGGATTCTCCAGGCAAGAATTCTGGAGTGGATTGCCATTTCCTTCTCCAGGGGATCTTCCCGACCCAGGGATCGAACCTGGGTCTCCCGCATTAGAGGCAGACGCTTTAACCTCTGAGCTACCAGGGAAGCCCCATGAGCATGCATTTAATTCAATTAATATAAAAGAATTTATAAAACAGAAGTCATCCTTCTGTCTTTTATTCCATTATAAAAAGTTCAGACATAATCCTGGTGCTGTAAAAGCCAAAATATTCTCATTTCAGATCCTCAAATGCAAATACTTAGAAAAAGACTGAAAAGGTGCTTAGCTTAATTCTGTGAGAAGAGTATCTTTAAGAAACAAAAGATAACTTACCGAACAGATTCCCACTTAAATCTGTTATACAACAATAAAATAAAACTAGTTTTAGGAATGGAAAAGCTGACTTTATTTTTTATGTTCATTGGAAATCCCTCCTCCCTGTGGTCTAAGCAGAATGTGATACATAGGATTGGTGACAAGTCAGAGGCAAGGATGTACAGAGGGAAAACTTAGCATTTAAATATACTATATTAATTATTGTTTTCAAAGAGATTAGGTTAAAGTAATTGGTACATAAAATTGCCTTTTGGGATCCAGAAAATCTCATATCTACTTTCCACTATAGAACAAGAAAGGAAGCATTAGCAAGATAGATTGAAATTGAAGGGCTGCAAGTTCCTTCACAATAGATCAGACAAAAAGCACTAAAGCAACATCATCATGGAAGGCAACATGGAAATATTGTTGGAGGTGGGGGAGGTCTATCATAAAAAAAAGAAAAAAAAAACTGAATTGCAGTCAACAATGAAGAGATTCAGAACAATGAAATCAAAGATAGACATGGCTACTTATTATTTATGAAGACTTGCTTTCTCAAAGGATTATTATCTAGCTAAAAATCAAACACCTAGAGAAGATTACCTTAAAAAAATTTTTTTTTTTTTTATACTTTACAATATTGTATTGTTTTGCCATACATCAACATGAATCCGCCACAGGTGTACACGTGTTTCCAATCCTGAACCCCCTCCCACATCCTTCCCCGTACCATCCCTCTGGGTCATCCCAGTGCACCAGCCCCAAGCATCGTGTATCCTGCATCAAACCTGAACTGGTGGTTCGTTTCTTATATGATATTATACATGTTTCAATGCCATTCTCCCAAATCATCCCACCCTCTCCCTCTCCCACAGAGTCCAAAAGACTGTTCTATACATCTGTGTCTCTTTTGCTGTCTCGCATACAGGGTTATCATTACCGTCTTTCTAAATTCCATATATATGCGTTAGTATACTGTATTGGTGTAGACTTTACCTTTTAAAGGTCATTCAGTTATTACCACACAAAGGATTATAAACATGCAGTGCAAGTAAATTAAGTTCCATCAACTCTGAAAAAGTAATGTCAATTGTCTACTATAATTTACTTACTTGATGTTACTGTTGAATTTAAGGTACTGGCCAGAGACGGAAACTATTTCAAAGACATTTACTTCCTGGCTATCTTGGCTCTGTCTGCTCTTTCTAGTTGTATTTATTAGTCATTTAATTTTTGTCTCAAGTATCAAATGGGCCTTTTCCTTTATTTCCCCACAGTTCAGCAGGAAGTAGGCTATAACTTCCATTAGTCTCACTGTAGTTTTGCCAGTACTGCAAAGGAAGCACCACAAGAAGAATAACTCAAGAGTTTCTACTCCTCATGCCTAGGTTATTTTCTTGGTCACTAATAAGGCTGATTTGCTTCTAGCCTCCTCCATGTTTCCAGAGCTGTTACTTCATTAGAAATGTCTTGGAATCTTGTTCCTCAGAATAAAAAAGGAACATCTGGTGTTAACATGAGAAATGCCTATTACTTTGTCTCAGCTTGCCTTTCAAGTTTCAGGCTCCAGGGTTGATCAGTCCTAAGATGACAGACAATAAGGACATCTATTTCTCTCAGGAAAAGACATAACTGCAACAAGATATGGGATTTGGCCATATGGTCCTTTAAAATAAAATCAACCGATTATCAATCACCAACCAATGGTCTGATGAGTCTATTAGCACAGTGGATGCACCATCCATTATCCAGTACAGGTCAGACTGCAAATCTCAGTTCAGTTTATTTTCAATCTCTCCTCATCAAGGATTCAAAAATTACTTGTGTTCAGTCTTACATAACATTCTACTATTTGCATGTTTAAAAGAGTCTGAGAGAATATATAACAAATTTTTAGCAGTTGTTCATCTGGCTGGTAGCTTGCAGGTATCTTTTGTTTCTTTTATAAAAAAATTTTATTGGAGTATAGTTGATTTACAATGTTGTGTTAGTTTCAGGTGTACAGCAGAGCAAATTAGTTACACATATAGTCACTCTTTCTTTTTAGATTCTTTTCCCATATTGACCATTACAGAGTATTGTAATGTACAGAGCTCCCTGTGCTATGCAGAGAGTTCTTATTAGTTATCTATTTTATATATAGTAGTGTGTATATGAAGAGGGAAGCAGAGGATGAGATGGTTAAATAGCATCACTAACTCAATGGACATGAATTCGAGGAAACTCCAGGAAATAATGGAGAACAGGGGAGTCTGGCATGCTGCAGTCCGTGCGGTCACAAAGAATCAGACAGAACTTAGCAACTGAACAACAAGTGTGTATATGTCAGTCCCAATTTCTAATTTACCCCTCCCCCCTTATAGCCTGATAATCAAAATTTTGTTTTTACATCTGTGACTCTACTTCTGTTTTATAAATAAGCTTATGCTTATTATTTTTAAATATCTGTATCTTCTAACCTTTATATAATAAATACTCATTTTGGGTGTAATAAAAATTTTTTAAGGAAAAAATATCAAAAAGAAAAAAATTATTCTCTTGGCTTTGCATGCTCTGCAGAGAGTTGATGCTAAAATTAAGAAAAACTGATTAATAAGGCACCTGAACTAAAACAGGGGAGATGAAAAGACATTTAAGTGGCAAAACTGACAGGAATCAATGACATATTTGGGTATATAAATAGTAGTGAACGCTGAAGTACTCATAGGAAATATCTCTAATTTCCTAAAAATATGGTCAAATAATCTCTTTTGAAGAAAGTAGCTTTACGTTCTTAACAAGTAAGATTAATTGAAAATTTAAATTATAAATAATCACTTGAGACATCAATAATAGACATTTAAACAGCCAAAAAACTATGCAACATTTTGATGTGGCAAGTAATCCCAGGATATTTAATGTGAGCAGAATGCAGATAAATATTTGCAAATGGATTAACAAGAGAGCACCAGTTAGAAAGTACACAATTATGCAACATAAAAACTAATCAAGGTTTTTGGACACAGGACTCATAGATACTTTATGGAATATGAAAAAATTAATAAAATATGCTGGAAGAAAAAGAATTCAAGGACACAGGTGTTCATGACTGGATTCTTAGGCATTCACTCAATTTCTCTGATTGGCAGACTGCATTGCAAGAAAAAATCCTGAAGCTATATTTCTCTTAAGAAATAATACATTTCAACATAAAAACATTATTTATGTAGAAAAATATGCAGGGTTTCTTTTAAAGAAAATAAAGCATTCTAATAGTAAACATGGGGCTTCCCAGGTCGTTCAGCTGGTAAAGAATCTGCCTGCAATGCAGCAGACACAGGAAACACTGGTTTGATCCCTGAGTTGGGAAGAAGTTGAGAAGAAAATGGCAAATCACTCCAGTATTCTTGTCTGGGAAATCCCATTGACAGAGGAGCCTGGAGAGCTACAGTCCATAGGATTGCAAAGAGTCAGACTCAACTGAGCATGCACGGGAAGAACAGTAAATATTGTTATTTTAGCTAAATGTACAATAGCTGAATCCAAGATACTTAATTATTTTATCTCCCTCAGGCTCATACCAATTTTCTTTCCTACTCTTCAATAAGACTGATATAGATGACACCAGATTTATAATTAGAATTACACAAAAGGACTTAATTGATTTCACTAAAAACACTTGGAAGGTAAGCTACGACCAACCTAGACAGCATATTAAAAAGCAGAGACATTACTTTGCCAACAAAGGTACGTCTAGGCAAGGCTATGGTTTTTCCAGTGGTCATGTATGGATGTGAGAGTTGGACTGTGAAGAAAGCTGAGCACTTAAGAATTGATGCTTTTGAACTGTGGTGTTGGAGAAGACTCTTGAGAGTGCCTTGGACTGCAAGGAGATCCAACCAGTCCATCCTAAAGGAGATCAGTCCTGGGTGTTCATTGAAAGGACTGATGTTGAAGCTGATACTCCAATACTTTGGCCACCTGTTGCAAAGAGCTGACTCATTGGAAAAGACCCTGATGCTGGGAAAGATTGAGGGCAGGAGGAGAAGGGGATGACAGAGGATGAGATGGTTGGATGGCATCACCGACTCAATGGACATGGGTTTGGGTGGACTCCGGGAATTGGTAATGGACAGGGAGGCCTGGCGTCCTGCAGTTCATGGGGTCACAAAGAGTCAGACACGACTGAGCGACTCAACTGAACTGAATAACACTACAGGAAAATGACTGAAGGATTGATCAAGAATCCTCATATCCTGGCTCAGTTAGTCCCCTCCTGTAATTACAAGTCATTACAGTTCCTTAAAGCAGTGAAAGTACTGGGCCAGGACCCAGGCGCCTAAACAAATGAAGACATACAAGATTAGGGATTGAAACCTCAGAAATCAGCCATATAGAAATATAAAAAAAAAAAAACTTGGTTCCAAGTCCCAATACAACATTATTGCTGTTTCTGAAGATGTTTTTCATATTATAGTTTTTAATACTAAGATTCAAAAGCAAATATTCAAGGGGAAAGACAATATAGGGGTAAGTGCAAACTATTATGTACTACGAAGTGCAGACTATTATGTATAAAATAAGCTACAAGGATATATTGTACACCATAGGGACTATAGCCAATGTTTTATAAAAACTAAATGAAATGGAGTATGCCATTTTTATTAATAATTTATTTATTTTGCTGCACAGGCTCTTCATTGCTGTGCATGAACCTTCTCTAGTTGCAGTGAGCCAGGGCTAATCTTCGTTGTGGTGTGCATGGTTCTCACTGCAGTGGTTTCTCTTGTTTCGAAGTGCAGACTCTAGAACACCGACTCAGCAGCTGCAGTGCATGGCTTAGTGGCCCTGTGGCAAGTGGGATCTTCCTGAACCAGGGATCGAATCCATGTCCCCTGCACTGGCAGGCAAATTCTTAACTACTGGACCACAAGGAAAGTCCTGGAGTATAACTTTTAAAAGTTGTTAATTGCAATTTCCCTGGTGATCCAGTGGTTAATAATACACTTTGCAAAGCAGGGAACATGGGTTCAATCCCTGGTCAGGGAACTAAGATCCCACTGCCACAGACCAACTAAGCTACAACTACTGAGCCTATGCATTCTGGAGCCCACATGACACAACTGGAGAATCTGTGCACAGCAACAAAAGATTCTGAATGCCAAGACCCAATGCAGCCAAATAAATAAATATAAAACAATTTAAAATTGTTAATCACTGCATTGTATGCCTGCAACATATATAATATTGTACATCAATCATACTTCAGTTTTTAAAAAGAAAGCATTCACTGAACATTAAAATTCAGAGATGGAAAAATAAGTGATAGTAGAGGGTATTTAAGTCAAGCAGGCATGTGAGAGCAAAAAGGCACATAAATGCCAAGGATATTTATTTCATTGCTACCAGTTTCTAACAAAATATTGAGAGAGAAAGAGACTTGGCAGGACTTGACAGATTAATAAGATTAGATATGTATGTTTTTCTTTGTGTTATAAGCTTTAAAGTAAAAATGAAAATTGCCTAAGAGCCAAATTCCATCACAAAAATCAAGAGTTGTTCTAAAGGGAAGACATCACTAAGAGGCTTTTCGGAAATCAAGGCCGAGTCTGCATCACCTCTGGATGGTACAGGAGAATGAATCCTGCACTGCTAGAACTTTATAATAGCTTTTCTGACTCTGAGATCCCTCCTCTGTCATCTTCTCATTGGCTGACTCTATTCACGCCACAAGAGATTTATTATGTCTAAAGATCTTGCTACCACTCCTGTGGCCAGAAGAACCCCAACATCTTATTGCCTCCAGGTACACTTGACATAATACTCCCATCTCTACCACCCATTTCTGGACTCAACACATGAAACTACCTAGATAGAAGGCTTTGGTCTTTCATTCGTTCTCTACTTCTATTACATTTTTTAATAGACCTCATTTCTCAGAGTAGCTTTAGGTTCATAGAAAAATAAAGCAGTAGCTACAGAGGTTTTCCATACATCTGCTGCCCCCACATATGCCTACCCTCTCCCACTATCAGCTTCCACACCTGCACGGAACATGGGTTACAATCAATGAATCTATGTTGACACGTCATCATCACCCAAAGTTCATTTTACATTTTTTTTACGTTAGGGTTCACTCTTGATGTTGTACATTCTACAGATTTCAACAAATGTATAATGACATCTATCCACCACTGTAGGATCATCCAGAATAGCTTCATGTCTGTAACTTTTATTAATTCTTAACTTAAAAAAAAAACTACCAATCAAATCTAATTAAGAGACTCCTGGATAATAATAAAAACAAGTGCTTAGGCTACAACCAAATGAAACAAAGATGATTAAACAATATAAAATTAAAAACGTCTTCACTGACTTAATATAAAATTATTCTTTGTAAGTAATATAATGATGTAGATGGTTTACAAGGCTTTATCGAAAGTTCAGCTGCTAGCAAATTACTTACAGCAGAGAGCTGACTACAGACTGTCTAGAATTAAAAAACAAAAACAAAAAACCGAAGAACCACAGGGGAAAATTAAAAAGTACAAATCAGAAAATTTCATAAATTCTAAAGGTATGGCCTCCCCAAAACAGTCACATCACACCAACATCCACTGGAATTTCATGAATTAGCAAACATTTCATTGAAAGCACACTTTCCTTGTGTAGCCTACATCACAGATAGAGACCTCAAATATGCTTTTGACCATTTAAGTCCCTACTCCCTGATCCCTGAACCTGGGATGTTTCTCGGTTTCCCAGACCCTTGCTCTTTCAGTGCTTCTCTGTTATCATTCTCCCACCTGGGATGCCCAACTCACCAGGGATGAAAACCCTACCCACCCCTGAAGGCCAATTTCCATTGTCACTTCCCACCTGAGCTTCAACTTCATCATCGGTAGCTGGGTTAATAGCATTTCCCTTTTAAGATGTGTGTTGAGGGACTTCCCTGGAGGTCCAGTGGTTTAGAATCTGCCTTCCAATGTAGAGGCCTCAGGTTCGATTCCCAGTTGAGAAACTAAGGTCCCACATGGCATGGGGTGCGGCCATAAAAGGAACAAAACTCGAAGCTGACATCAAAATATGATCATTTAAAACACACACCCACACATGTATTGAAGCATTACAAAAATAAAGCACATCCCTGTTGCCTAACAGGGAAGTCATTCATAAATGGTGTATATTTGTGTTAATCTTCTAAACTTCCTATCTGTATATGATCATGACATGTTTTTCTTTGCTTATATTTATTTCTGTAAACAGATATTTCCCCCTACCATTAGATTATAAGTTTCTTGAGGCCAAAAACTTCTCTGTTCATTTTGGTATCCCATGAAATCACAGAAAATTACTTTTAAGCACAAAAGTAAATGCATAAACAT
This sequence comes from Cephalophus harveyi, assembly GCA_006410635.1. NCBI lineage: Eukaryota > Metazoa > Chordata > Mammalia > Artiodactyla > Bovidae > Cephalophus > Cephalophus harveyi. The sequence goes on along the minus strand of SJYT01023957.1, from coordinate 64,648 downwards.
GGCTCTCAGGAACTGAGTCAGAATATCAATTCTAACTGAAGCACAGAGAAGTGAATTTAATCAGGACAGAGAATGTGCCAATTACATATTAATCTAGTCTAAACCCAGTGCCTTGTTGGTACTAAGAGTAATTTCCTGTAAGTTTCTGATAGTCTCAATTTTACAACACAGGACTAAACATAGTTACTGATATAAGGAGAATGAACTCAAGAATGGAAGATCAAGTTGTAAAATGCATGAACCATTTTAAATTCCCTTTCTCACTCACATAAGTGATGTAGCTGAAGTCCATTTATAACAGTCTGTAAAGCTGCAATTGTGCAGAGGAAAGAGGCTTAGACTTAGAATCTGACGGCTTAAATTTCAGTCTCAACTCTGTCATTATTTGTTTTACAAGTTGGTAGAGATGACAATCTCTCTCAAAGTCAAAGTTCTCTCATTTCCAATATGGGAATAAACATTAGCAATTAAAAGATTATGATGAGAATGAAATGAGATGATACAAGAGAATGTACTTTTTAAAAATTCCCAGATATTATTAATATTTATTCTCACCTAGATACATATATCTTTAATTTAAATATTCCATTAAGTGAAACAATATGATGTCTGAGACTTGCCTTATAACAGAGATGGGGTAGAAGACAAGGCAACAGACAAAGCAATATTGGCTATGTGCTGATGATTGTCAAAGCTGGAGGATGGGTATATGAGGGTTCACTGTACAATTCTTTTATTTTGGCAGCACCATGAAGAATGTGGGATCTTAGTTCACTGACCAAGGATGGAACCCATGCCCCCTGTATTGGGAATGTGGATTCTTACCCACTGGAAAACCTGCAAGTTCTTTATCCCTACAATTCTTTAACCCATGAAATTTTCATAATTAAAAAATATAATTCTTCACTTTGCTTATTTACTATTAATATTTAAGTTTACTTACAATAAGTTTTGTACAGTGGAGAGTGCAGACTCTTGAATCCTAGAATTTGGATTCCAGTCCTGTTTCTCTATCTGCAAAACGAGGACGATTGTTTTAATTACTATCACATAAAAGTTGCTGACAAACTGGATGAGAAAATTCCCATAAACCAGATAGCAAACACAGGGTCCAAAGTCTAGTAAGAGCTTAATATATTACATTATAGAACCACATAAAGACAAACCAATGTACTTAATTATAGGATTCTTTCCATTTATTTCTTGGGGTTAATAAATGCTCTTAAACAGGATGACACCAAATTAAACCCTGCTTGAAAGTATTCAAGAGGTATATGTAAACTTACCCCAAAACCTAGCTAGCAAACTTCCACTGAACTGACATTTTCAGCGCCAATTTTTCCCAAATTTTGTAAAAATTTCTACTTAAAGATCCACCTAGTATTTAAGGATTTCTCTCATCACTATTTGTGGTCAAACTGTTGCTATCAGTTCATTTCAGTCTCTGTCGTGTCCAACTCTTTGCAACCCCATGGACCGCAAGCACAACAAGCCTGCCTGTCCTGTTGCTATAAGTGGTGTTATAATTCATTAACAGTGTCTAAGACAGGGTTTCCCTTATATGAATAGAGAAAAGTGCCCTTTTAAAACCTATCTAAGCAATGTAGAAAAACTGAGTTAAAGAAAGGAAAAAATGATCCCAATCTCTCTACTCAGAAAAAAAAAAAAAAAAAAGGCTTTTCACATTTAAAAATTCAATCTTTTCTTTCATATCGCCAAATACTGTATACAGTTTTGACTGTATTTGACAAACCAAGAACCTTAACCATAAAGTACTATGTGTATGATTTGGTAAGTTGCTTCAGTCATATCCAACTCTTTACAACCCTATGGACTATAGCTCGCCAGGCTCCTCTGTCCATGGGATTCTCCAGGCAAGAATACTAGAGTGGGTTGCCGTGCCTCTTCCAGGGATCAAACCCCCATCTCCTGTGTGTCTCCTGCATTGGCAGGTGGTTTCTTTACCGCTAGCACCACCTGGGAAGCCCGTAAAGTACTATACATTTACTCAAATGAAGTAAATATCTTTCTGTTTCAATTAGTGGTACTTCAATACATTTCAAGCTGGATTTAGAAAAGGCAGAGGAACCAAAAATCAAATTGCCAACATCCGTTGGGTCATAGAAAAAGCAAGAAAATTCCAGAAAAACATCTACTTCTGATTTATTGATTACACCAAAGCCTTTGACTGTGTGGATCACAACAAACTGTGGAAAATTTTTCAATAGATGGGAATACCAGACCACCTTACCTGACTACTGATAAATCTGTATGCAGGTCAAGAAGCAACAGTTAAAACTGGAAATGGAACAACTGGTTCCAAATTGGTAAAGGAGTATATATCAAGGCTGTATATTGTTATCCTGCTTATTTAACTTATGTGCAGAATACATCATGCGAAATGCCAGGCTGGATAAATTGCAAGCTAGAATCAAGATTGCTGGGAGAAATATCAATAACCTCAGACACGCAGATGACATCACCCTTATGGAAGAAAGTGAAGAGGAACTAAAGAGCCTCTTGATGAAAGCGAAAGAGGAGAGTGAAAAAACTGGCTTAAAACTCAACAGTCAAAAAACAAAGATCATGGCATCCAGTCCCATCACTTCATGACAAATAGATGGGGAAACAATGGAAATAGTAACAGACTATTTTCTTGGGCTCCAAAATCCAAAAGATGCTTGCTCCTTGGAAGAAAAGCTATGACCAACCTAGACAGCACATTAAAAAGCAGAGACACTACTTTGCCGACAAAGGTCCATCTAATCAAAAGTATCATTTTTCCAGTAGTCATGTATGGATGTTAGAGCTGGACTATAAAGAAAGCTGAGCGTTGAAGAATTGATGCTTTTGAACTGTGATGATGGAGAATGGACTGCAAGGAGATCAAACCTGTCAATCCTAAGGGAAATCAGTCCTGAATATTCATTGCAAGGACTGATGCCAAAGCTGAAACTCCAATACTTAGGCCACCTGATGCAAAGAACTGACTCGCTGGAAAAGACCCTTAATACTGTGAAAGATTGAAGGCAGGAAGAGAACTGGATGACAGAAGATGAGATGGTTGGATGACATCACTGACTCAACGGACATGAGTTTGAGCAAGCTCTGGGGAGTTGGTGATGAACAGGGAAGCCTGGCATGTTGCAGTCCATGGAGTCGCAAAAAGTTGGACATGACTGAGCAGCAAAACTGAACTGAACTGAACAACACATTTCAGTGCAAAGCTCTTGAAATCAATATAGTACCACTAAGTTAAAACAAGAAAAACCAGGGCGAGACTCAGTCTTATTCTAATATTGTCCTTGTTTCCTAGGTGTTTGTTTTACTTAACATTCCAAAAAATGGAATTAGGCAATGGCATGTAAGTTTTATATGCCAATTCAGAAATAACTTTGAGGGGTAAACCTTAACTTCTGGAATGCTGCAAAAGATCATTTTAGAAAGTCAGGGGAGCTTTAGAAAAACTGATGAAATGTACATACAAAAATATATATATATTGCAGCCTTTCTTTTTTTTTTTTAGAGATGTCTTCAGCATCCTGCATTCCTGTCAAAAATTCCCCTAAGAGCCATGGACTCTAGTCAAGATCCCTGCTCTGGTAAGTCAATTTTTATATTTGAGAATAAAACAGTGGTGTTCTGGGAGACCTTTGGTTCAGTGCTCCTCTATGAGCCTAGGAATCTTGATATTCACCAGATAGTTATTTTTTCACTCCTTCTTAGGAAGAAAAAAAAAAATTTGAATTAACAGACCATGACTACTATTAAGCAACTTACCACAAGGCTCTGCAAGTTCTTAACCAGAAGACAAATATTTGCAACTACATGATGTTTGCAAAATGCCATAGGAATTTTCTCTCAGTTCAAAATGTGTGCACTTTTGCCAGTTAAGGTAATTATTAGAGAAAAACTGCCCAGTGGACATGCTCCTCATGGGATAAGAGTGAAGGGTGGGTGTCTTCTCACTGACATTTTCTACTGTAGAGGAGATGTAAAGGGCAGAACACTGCTACCCTTTAGAAGAGAAGCTGGGTCAGTGGGGTCACAGGGCCCAGCTGTGTGCTGCAGGCAAATTCCTTTGTGTTTTGTCCAAGTTAACAAGAGTCCAAGACTGTTTCAAGATTTTATGAAGAATATCTTATTTGTAGATACCCAAAAATCAATGAGCATATTATCTAGGTATGGCTTAACATGGTTTTAGGTAGAAAACAAGGAGGAGAGTTGAAAAACCCTTTGGCTAATCATTACTTTTGTTGCCCGCAAAGTCCTGCTCCTTGCTAACTCTAGAAAATCAGAAGTAGTTTTGATTTAAGAGAAGTACTTTATCCCTGACTTTGGCAAGGTCCTAATGCAATTACCTTTTAAGATCAGATTACTTTGCAAAAACATGCACATAAGCCACCTCCAATGCTGTTAGTTGCATTTATCTAAATCAAACATTCTGGGTTTCTTGAATTGGTTTAATGTGAGTGAAAAGAATAGAGAAGCAAAAATACCATGACTTGCTAAATACTGTGGAGTTGCATCAAACACAAATTAATGTATGAGAATGTATTGAGGGAATTTAACTATAAGCTTTTGGCATGGAGCAAAAGTGGAGGACAAAGGAGCAGAGGGGTGAAGAGAAAAGAGGAGGAGGAAGAGAAAACAATTTAAATTGTGCTGGTAATCTATTACAGGTGGATGTGTCCCCAGGAGATCAAGCAGCAACTGAGAAGCTGGTCACCCTGCATCCACAAATTCACAAATAGTTCACTGAAGAAATCACATTTCCAAACATAATTCACTAAGTGTTGCCATTAGAACATGCAAAACACTTTACAATTTAAACCTGGTGTCAGTATTTTCCGCCTGGCATTGACTGTACTACTCAATGCCAAGAAAATATGCTTATTTAAGAATCATTAGGAACACTTTTGCCATAAGATGACAGACAACCAACAAATTTAAAACACCCTTCAACACATTTACCACATTTAAAATGCGACTTCTGAAATTACCATTGTACAAGAATACATAAATTTTGAAATGACAAACACTCAAGAAACAAGCTCCTCTGGTCTGTGAAGAATAGCCCTAGGTCACAAATCAAAGCATAGTTGGAGGTCTTAATTGGTCCCTTGGCTTTTCTTGAATTATTATGGGAGAGGAGGGAGTCGGGAAGTCAGTTATTACTGCTCTGAAACAAACAGACAATAGTTATTTCTCCAGCAAAAATGGGCTTACTTGAGATCAACAAAGAATTGCAAATACGGTCTATAGCCAAGCTGAGCCACTGTGCAAGCCCCACAGAGCAAGCAGAGAACTCTTCTAAAGAGTAGAAAAGGAAGTCGAAGTGCTGTAGTAAACAAAGAGTCTATTGGAGGAACTGAGAATTGGAAGCATAGTGACTTTTCATTGGCTGAGTTGTGACAGTCTCTCATTGGCTGAGCTCTTGCCAGGTGAGAAAAGGAAGTCTTTCTTCCTCCTGTTGGCCTCCACTATTGCCAGGGGACATGGGCCCTCCCCATCCTGGCCTCTCAGTTGTTTTCACTGAGGTTTGGGTTTATTAATTTTTATGTTATAAAGTCCATTTTCTCTCTACTCTGATTAACCTGTTCTATTTCAGTTAAAAACCAAGAGGAAACTGTGATATATCTAGCATATTGAACAGAGTGGATCATTTTTCTCCTTCTTCTATATGTTAAAAAGTAATCATCACTAATAATTATTATTATTTTGACTAATTTCTATACTTTCCAAACACCTGCAGTTACTTCCTCCACTGAAGGCTTGGGTCCCTCAAAGTATTCCATGAGTGTTAGAATCAACTTTTTTCAAACTCCTGTTAACACTGAAATTTTATCTTCTACCCGTGAATCATAAATGTTCTTAATGGCTTCCAGAAGGGTGAATCTTGTCCAGAAGGGAATTTTCTCAATCAACTTTCAAATATATGACATAGTAGTATTAACTATAGTCACTATTCTGTACATTACAGCCCCAGGATTTATTTATTTTATAACTGGAAGTTTGTACATTTTGACGAAGGTGGTGTTTTCTAAACTTGAGAAATCTAAAGAATTCTGAAACATTTGTTAACTGTAAGGATTCCACTTCCCTATTCAGACCAATTGAAATAGAATCATTTTCTGGGAGAGGTTTGGAAATCTCTAAATGTAACAAAGCCCCCCAAGAGATTTTTATCCCAAGGCATATTAGGCAACACTGCTTGAAGTCAGTAGTGGCTCACATTTATTGAACACACACTGCCTACAGGGTACATTTCTAAGTGCTCTGTGTGTATTTGCTCATTTACTCCTAACAACAACTCTGTACAGTATTGTCTCGGTGTCATTCTGCAAAGTAAGTGCCCCTCTTCAGCAATCCATTAAGGGTGGATTTTTTACCATTTGAATCTCAGGGCAATCTCATTTCACACATTCATAGTTTCTTAGATTAGATTCTAAGCTCTTGAATGCCTTTGAGATTAAACACCAATTCAGTTCTCTTTATAAAACACACCATAAACTTATTTGCATAACATAGGAGCTCCATATATAAGAGATCAAAGGGTCATTCTGCTTTTTGTCCAGTGCTTTTGGCAGTGGAGAAGCCTACCTTGATTTAGGAGATGTGGAGACAGAAGCTGGCAGTAGAACCTGCTGCTGAAAGCAGAGACCTTTTGAGTTCCTCTGGCTGGGAGTCAGAGTCCTGCAGAAATTGAACCAGGAAAAGGAAAACAGAAAGATCATCTGGTCTGGCTGCCTCCGCTAGCTCAGATCCTGGCTGAGGAAGAGAATTTCAGTGCAGAAGTGAAAGGTAATAGATATTTCTAGTTTCCTGTCACACCCCTTCTTCCACAGGCTTATCCACATTCTAATCAGCCTTCTGAGACTAATAGTTTCCAGCTTACTAAAAGCCCATACTCATCTTTCCGATTCCTTTTATACTTGCCTGATTTGCACATTCTATGCTTTCAAAGTCTGTGATTATTCAATAACACAAAAGCTAACGCTTCTAAACTCTGTGCCATGCATTTCCAACCTGGAGGCAATCAGAACAAATGTGTGTGTTGCTTCCTTAACAACTATTATCCTAACTCCTTCAATGTGAGGAAGCTTTCCTTGCTCTGAAATTCAAAATCACCCTCTTGAAACTTAAAAACATACTTTAAGTACCAATTACTGTGCAAGTTTTCTTTTCATTCTCATTCAGATTTTTCTATTTAATCCGAGCATCATACTAAGGCAGAAAAGAAATCCATATTTCCATTTTCTCCCTTAGATAAAGCTAAAAAAGACTTCCCTGGTGCTCCCGTGGTTAAGAATCCTCCTGCCAATACAAGGGACATAGGATCGATCTCTGGTCTGGAAAGATTCCACGTTACGGGGAAACTAAGCCCACATACACTGCTGAGTCTGTACTCTGGAGCCCAGTGCTCCACAACAAGAGAAGCCATAACAATGAGAAGGCTGCACACTGCAATGAAAAGCAGCCACTGCTTGCCACTAGAGAAAGCCTGACCTGGCAACAAAGACCCAGTGCATCCATAAATAAATAAATAAAAATATTAAAAAAAATTTTTTTAAGCTGTAAGAGAAAGATTCTATGAGGTTAATGATTTGTCTAAAAGCATGCATTTGGTAGGAGGAAGAAGCAGACTTTGAGAACTGTGTCTGATTTTGAAGTCCATGCTCTTTCCACCATATTGTGATATTCAGTGTTCAAGCTATTTTGTTCATTGTTTCACAGGTGTATGAATTATCCCCTCAAGTAGAAGAAAACACGTTCATTTAAACATAGAGCACAAAGCATGCAGCAGGAATGCCGTAAAAAAAGAAGTGATGATTTCTCTCAGTCATGCCAACTTCACTAAATCACCTTCCAAAATCTACAAATCAAAAAGACTCAAACTGATTGTTTAGAATTCTTATACCAAAATCAGAAATCATTGGGTGATGTTCCCCAGTGATATCACTGGGTGATACAGGACCTCTCCTCAAACAATCTTACATTGTTCCAGTGGGTTTCATACTCTGTGACCTCCTTGCTTGATGCATCTCCACTCAGTAGCCAAGTGACTGCGGTGACACAGGAACTGTGTTCTTACCAACAATTATCTGGGATTATCCAACACAAGGAAAGCTTTACTGCCCATTGAAAATTACTCACTTGGAACTTTAAAGACTTAAGTCAGAACATCATTTTTAATATTTAATAAGTCTGTATGCTCTCCTGTCTGTTTTGCATGACAGTGCTCACTCGGTTGCATTCGACTCCTTGCGGCCCCATTTACTGTAGCGCGTCAGGGTCCCACGGAATTGCTCATGGAATTTTCCAGGCAAGAATATATACCCAACAGTAAAATTCTGTTGAGTATCGTAGTATAGAATGAATGAGATAACAATGATGTACAGATCTCTTCCAAAACATCACCTTTCAGCTAAGAAAAAATGTTGAGGTATTAACTGAATGGAGTTCAAATTCTCTATTCACTCAACTGCTGCTGCTGCTGAGTCGCTTCAGTCATGTCCGACTCTGTGCTACCCCACAGACGGCAGCCCACCGGGCTCCCCCGTCCCTGGGATTCTCCAGGCAAGAACACTGGAGTGGGTTGCCATTTCCTTCTCCAGTGCATGAAAGTGAAAAGTGAAAGGGAAGTCTCAGTCGTGTCCGACTCTTCGCAACCCCATTCATTCAACTAGACCTATAAAATCTGAGTCTGCCTGATTCTCTCCAAGGCCACTGCCTTCTCCCTTCATCTTCTTCTCACCCTGACTAGTGCAAAGGCCTCTTCCTCTTGTCTTACCGCAGTTCATTCTCTTAACAGCACAGTGATATTTTTAGACAGTAAGCAAACGGTTTGATTTGTTTACTCACCTATTTAAAATCCTTCAAATTCTTGGAGGGAGCCCTGAGCTAGGAGCTTGTGAGGAGGTCTGAGGGAGGGGGGTGCGAGGAAACCTGAGTGAGGAGGTCGAGAGGATCTCGGAGGGCATTGTGAGGAGCTCGGAGGGAGGAGGGTGAGAGAAGCCCGGAGGAGGGGGTCTTCAGTTGTCCTGAGTGACGAGGGTGTGAGGAGTTTTGAGTGAGGAGAGCGAGAGAAGCCCTGAGGTAGGAGAGTGAGAAGAGCCCTGGGCGAGAAGGGTGAGAGGAGCCATAAGTGAGGAGAGCCAGAGAAGCCCGGAGGGAGGAAGTTGTTCAGAGTCCTGAGTGACGACGCAATGAGGAGCTTTGAGAGAGGAGGGCAAGAAGAACCTCTGAGGGAGGTGGGAGGAGCCCCGAGTGACGAGTGGGAGGAGCCCCGAGTGACGAGGTGGGAGGAGCCCGAGTCAAGAGAGGGAGAGGAGTGAAATCAATTGGATAAATAAGTGAATGAATAACAGTTTCTTAAATTTTCAAATATAGACCTGCTTCACAAAAATCGTAATGCCAGAACATAACATATTTATTGTGACGTGTTCATCTAAATGGCAACTAGTTGGTAATTGGTGTGAGAAAATATGCCTATTATTAATATTTATCTCTGATGTGTTCAAGCAGAGGAAGTTCACTCCACTCCCACCCTACCCCGATGCGTTTTTTGTAAAGGTCTCTTACTTTTTCCATTTTTGGCTGACTGACAACTAAACGCAAAATCCTGGAATAATATCCAGACTGTACTAGCTGAATAGTATACTCTGTCTGTCACTCAGTCATGTCCGACTCTTTGTGACCCCATGAACTATATAGCCCGCCAGGTTTCTCTGTCCATGGGATTCTCATCACCTTTTTCTTTTTGGCTGAGCGGCTGGGTATGTGAGATTTTGGTTCCCTGGCCAGAGTTGGAGCCTGTGTCCCTGCAGTGCAGACGGGAAATCCTAACCACTGAGCTGCCAGGGAAGTCCCAGGGGGTCATTGGATTTGTACTATGGATCATCAGTTGGGTGAAATTTATCAGTTAAAATCAATCAAGCAGTGGTAGCTGTTTTGGTGTTGACATATTTGATTGCTAATTAATCATAACATCAGTTAGACGTCCTTTAAGTTTCACATAAAGGTTTGTTTTGTTTTGCCTTTTTTTTTTTAGGAATCTGCCTTTGGAATTTAAGTAAACAGTCATTGCTTGTTATTTTGTTAAGCTCACTATTTTTCTGATAGACTAACAATACTTGATGAAGTCAATAGCCAGCAGTTAGTCAAATTACAAAAGTGAGAATTGTCAATGCAGGCATAATCTGTGAATAATTGACAAACATTGCTTAGCTCCTGCATTCTAGACTATAATTACCTTACCTACCACTTACTTAACAAATATGAAAGAGCAGTCTGGATTCTAGAAGGAGATTCTTCAAATCATGCTTAAAGGCTCAAATTGAACTTTTACCTAATCAGGTCTGTGATATATTTTCAAGATCCAAGATGAGGTATGATCCACAATGTATGTCTGTCCTTCATTTCTACTTCAGAGAGTAGCCGGAATCTCTCTGGATCCCATTCAGCCTGAAACTTCGCTTTAATCTATATTATGTCAGCTAGTTTCTCTCTCAAAGGCAAATGAAAAATATGTAGTGTTCCATTTCCCCAAGATCTTTCATCTAGACTGAAAGTAAATCCAGATGCTTAAATATTTTAACATATTTAGACAGGATCATTTAGTTTCTTACTTTCAAAACATAATCTTTTAAATTTAGATCTGAACAAGTGTGAAGAATAAGGAAACATGCAGAACAATAAGACAAATTTATATTCACGAGTTTTATTACATCAACTGAGAGTCACAAGAGCTTCACATGCTCTAATAAACCCAGGGAATGCATAAGAGCCAACAATGCCAAGAACAAATTAAAAGAAAAGTTCAGATGTCAGACTTGGTTCATTGATATTTTTGGAAATGGATTATTTTTGAGTTGAAAATCTGCTTTGAAAATAAATCTTACCATTATTTAAAGAGAGCTTTATTTTTTAAGGTTAAAATAATCACTAGCATAAGAAAAAGTCTTGGTTTAAAAAAATCTAAAGTCTAATAGTAACTTTTTAAAAAATCAAGTGAGGAAATTAAAAGATGGAATATATGCTATAGGTCATAAAAAACTTGGGCACAAATTGAGTAGTTCTTAAAAACTGAGGTATAGACTGCTCAAATATAATACTTCTCATATAGGGGTAAATTGCTCTAATATATTTTTCTTTACTTCACAGGATCACAACACAACTTGAGCATAAAGGAGAAAAGGTGTCAGTTAACTTTGATAATGCTATAATTTCTCTTCCTCCACAATCGATTTCTGTGTTGTGTTTAAATGTTAACAAAGTGAAACTTAGAGAAAACTTAATCAGATATACAAAGTGAATTAAGACAATGGTTTCTTCCTGAATTTAATTCAAAGTGAGTTTTAAAAAACAGGAATAAACTATTGGTGTTTAATGGAACTGTATGCCAATTCACACTTTACTCAAGTCAACATCATTAATCTAATTCTCTATTTTAAATGTACATTAATTTACCTTTCAAACTAAGCTTATAGGTTAAAATGTCTTTGACACAAATTGCTATAAAGAATTTTTACTGAGAATTATTTCAAATCCAAAGAAAATAGCCCCCATGGTAAAAATGAGATTTAGTTAGTGTTGCTATACATTATATTTTACTAATACTTAGTCTATGCCCCTACCAATAAAGCTGAAGAAGCTGAAGTTGAACGGTTTTATGAAGACCTACACGATCTTTTAGAACTAACACCCAAAAAAAATGTCCTTTTCATTATAGGGGACTGGAATGCTAAAGTAGGAAGCCAAGAAACACCTGGAGTCACAGGCAAATTTGGCCTTGGAATGCGGAATGAAGCAGGGCAGAGAATAATAGAGTTTTGCCAAGAAAATGCACTGGTCATAGCAAACACCCTCTTCCAACAACACAAGAGAAGACTCTACACGTGGACATCACCAGATGGTCAACACCGAAATCAGATTGATTATATTCTATGCAGCCAAAGATGGAGAAGCTCTATACAGTCAGCAAAAACAAGACCAGGAGCTGACTGTGGCTCAGATCATGAACTCCTTATTGCCAAATTCAGACTCAAATTGAAGAAAGTAGGGAAAGCCACTAAACCATTCAGGTATGACCTAAATCAAATCCCTTATGATTATACAGTGGAAGTGAGGAATAGATTTAAGGGCCTAGATCTGATAGATAGAGTGCCTGAAGAACTATGGAATGAGGTTCGTGACATTGTAC